>VNWX01000525.1:0-21004 GCA_009869905.1 Ceratophysella communis | reverse complement strand
TCTCTTTGCTGGTCGTGGTGTCTCCCACCCCTCCGCAACCTCTAACTACTACTACAACTAAACTCTATACTTGCGGAGCTCGCTAACCTTCATCCTACAAAAAACAAGTTGGAAGTTTTTTTTTGTGTCTTGTTATTCGGCCTGGCATGGGTTCCACCAGCCAACATGAACTCTAGCAGCACGGCCACGGCACTCGGAATGTTCTTTGGTAAGGCATAGAACTCTCAACTACTAGTCAAGTAACTAGAATAGGAGCCATGTGAAGGGTTTTCCTTGCTCTAGGTCGTGTGCTTCTGGGGTTCTATTTATTTCCCACAAATCCAGACCAGTAGTGTCGACGACTTGGTGTGGAAGAGACGCAGAGCAAAGCAGAGAAATTCCTGGCCATTGATCGGGTCACGACCCCTTCTGCACACGCGGTTGCCAATGTTTTGTACTCCTTTGTCCTGCACAGGAATTAGGCCAGTTCTTAACCTAAAAGTTTAAGGTTAATTTATACACATTGTAAGCCGGCTTACACTTTGCCGGTTCTTTGCTCTGAAACATGAGTCCGAGTTATCCCTAGCCGGTTTCCTTACTGGACTAGTGCCTTGGCCATGGTCATGGCCTGACACATTTTATTCCTTATGCCATAACTGCCTTGTGCTTGTGTAATTGTACATACAGAAGGATTAGTTATTGTAAATAAGGTGTGTACAGTGTAAAGCATCCCAAGTCCCAAGTATTTCTGGAAATGATGAAGAAAGACATCATGAAGAAAGAGAAACCAATGATGAGTGTGCAAGCTATTATCCAGGGCTCACATGCTCATTGGAGTCCCATTCCCAGAAATAGTCTGCATCGTAAGTTGTCACCAATATTTATTATTGTTTACAATTACACAGTATAGGAACAGAACATGCTTATAATTCATAATACTGACTTTTCACTTTTCCTTTCGCTGGACTATTTGTCATTCATTTTCATTTCTATTATTATTCGCATTGTTTATACATCAAAGTCGGTCTTAATCAATGTCAATTGTCACGCAGTAGTAATACTTTGAGTTTAATTAGGACACCGCCGTCGACGCTCTGTCTGAGAGTAGGAGATTGGAAACGAGGAAATTGATGCACTTGCATAAAGATATGAGTTAATTGAATGCGTCATTCGTCTGCGTTTGAATAAGGCCTAATTTAATCTCATTTTTAAAGTCTCGTCACTGCGTTAGTTTGACTCTAGCATGTTTATACCTGAGTAATTTAATTAGGTGTTTACGGTTAGAATAAATTGGTAGTATCCTGGCTCAGATTGACTTGAGACTAAACAACACGTATTTTTATATCGGGGTCTTTGATTCGTGGCGTGAGGCGTGAAGCCTATGTAGGTGTACGAATGATATCGACCACTCGTTTTTCCTTTAAAGATAAGAAAAGCCCTTATTTATATTGACATTTGTCTTTTGATATGTTTATAATTTTAAAAGAATATTTTGTTTCATATCTTGTCATATAAGGCAGACGGACGCGCGCCTGCAACGGCGTAGACCTAAAGAATTAACAGTAGACTTGAACGAGACAGGACCTCCTTGTTTTTTTTAAATTTTTAAATGCTATTTTTGATAAGGGAAAGAATAAGATACATTTCTTATAAAAGCCCAACACAATAGCCTACAGCTTAACGTTTATTGTCTATTGTTCAGTATTTAAATATCTTAAAGTTTTCTTATAAGCACGAGTTTATCTACTGATGCATGAAATATCGATGCATTGAGCATTCAGTTCGCACGAAGCCTTTTCAAGTGTTCTAATTCTAAATGTTTTTCCAGAATTCCTAATACATGCTTGTTCGATTTTGATCATTTAGATCATAAAAAAAAATACTGTTAGGTTTACCAAGAGTTGGCGCTTCAGTACTACAATGGTGAAAATATATAACGTATTTTTCGATTTACTTATTTGAATAAGCAAATTCTTGACAGAATTTATGAATAGAATACATAATTTGATGAATGATTCATGAAAGCGAATCCTCTCATCTTCCGTCGTCTTCTTCCATTAGTTTAATGCGTGTTTCCACAAGAGTTAAAGGATCAAGTTTCATGTTAGGTTGTATAAGGAGAATACATTAAATTATAGATCGAGATCCCATAATCATAATCCCATATTCCGTTTGCGAGACAAACGATTTTTGTAGAACACAAAAATTAAAAATCGTCCAGGATTAAGTTAATGTGTCTACTAATTTTGATGATGCAGATTCATCGATTGTACGGATTTCAAGGCTGAGTCGTGAGTCGTTAATGGGTACTTGAGCGTGAGATCTGCATGTAATATTCTATTTAAATGCGGTGATCGTCATTATTGTTAGTGCATTTTGATTGGTTTATGTTATGATTTGATGAGATGGGACAGAGTAGACCTATATATAAGCACATGATATCCGATATTTATTGCTATTCATAATCCTAAATCGTAATCCTAACCCCAGAGAAGAGAGTCAAGGTTAGGTAGGTACTTACTTTAAAATCTCTCGTCTGCATCTTTCAGTTGTCGATCAAAGGACAACTGACTCATTGTCATTCTCTTCTTTTAGCATGAATGAATAATGATATAATTTTTAATGACGACTGCACGTGTTTGACTCAAATTGCTAATCGTATTCTAATTCAGTGCCCTCCTAGGGTGTAACGCCTAGACTTTGTAGACTGCAGAACCATTTGATGCATGACCTCATCTCATACTCATACTCTGCTTTGCAAATATCAAATTCTTGCTAAGTTCAAGTTCATCGTATTCCGTGGGCCATCTTTTGATGGCGCAGAATTGATGTGCTATCAGTTTGTTTCGTATAAATGTTGAAATCTCTTGGGATGTATCTGTAGATCATCGATGCATAGAACATTGCTAATTGGCAGGCTGCACTCGGCAGTGACGTCTTGATTGTATTAACATTAAATTGTAACTGAGTTGTCCAATGACCCCGTATTTTTCTTGATATTGGGCTGGGATTCGCACAAAGTCGAAGTCGATTCCAGTAAATTCCAGCTTCTTTAGACGTCATTACCCATCATCGGTGTGATCGCTTAAGATTAGTTTTAACTTGACCTTCGAATTCGAATTTCGATTTGCTAGTCAGCTACCGATTTAAAGATTGTAACTTCCTATCTCAGAATGCAGCCTTGAAAATTTCCAATTCCATTTTAGAGCCACCGGCGTGGAACTTTTAGACCCACCACACCCCACTGGCAAAATCAAGACTGTTTCAGTTTTAAAATGGCGAAGTAATGTATTCAGTATTGAGGAGGCTTTGCATTGAAAGTGCTAATGATTTTGGCTTTGGGTCTGAACCAAAGAATCTTTGACTGCTGTAAAACGGTATTGAAAGTCAGATCCAGAAGTTTTGAAGTTCTAGTTTTGAGAGATTTGAGATACGACAAACCCAGAGATCAATGGGTTAGACACTTAAAGGTTAACTTAATTCTCATTCATAGCAGCAGACTGACTGGCATGGTAAACGCGATGCTTTACTGACGCTTTCCACGTGGAATGATAAATGTGCCTGCCTTCCACTATCAAATCAACTATTGATAGCATACATAGTTCTCAGCTTTAAAAAGTTTTCTGTGAGTACGAGTACAAAGTCAGAACTGAACTAATTTTTTGACCTTGTCAATGTACCATGTTGTTGTACTTGGTCAGCAATCTGCAGTGAGCTCTAAATCTGGAGTATGAACCTGGACCTATTACGATAGATGACATCATGGTTTGTATGGTATGGTTCCATGTACCCTTCGTCCATGCGAATTTGAAAGAAAGCCTGAATCGAATTCATGATTACGAATCCCAGGCGTTCCCTGGGCATTCTACACTTTTATTATTTCCAAAGGTAGTCGATGCGATTCATGAACATTGCAGCTTGCAACTGCTAACTTCCAGCGTCACTAATTTTATTTCCGTTGATTATCGTTTCAGCTCTTTCGTTGTAAGTTGTATAGGTTTTAAGAGTTCAAGTTGAAAAATTCTTCTCTTCTTCTCTGGATTAATGCTCCGTGAAACGTGAAAATCTCTCTTGCGTTGCATATTTTTTTTTGCTAGTTCATTAAAAATTAAGGCGAGGATACATTAGATGAATCGTTGGTTGGCTCAAGGAAGCCGTAAGAAGGTCTAGGCGTCTAGGCAGTGAATGTATGCCCTAACAATGAGTCTTGATTTTTTCGTTTTTCCCTTCAGCTGTATTCTTCTGTCCTTCGTGTTTAGTTATCGTGCAATTTGAGACATGGTGCTGATTCGAAAGAAATACGCCATGGTGCTCAGCACACCTCAGCTAGCATGATATTTCGTAGTTCTTGACAGAAACAGCGTGATATTCCCTGTGGACATAGTCAGACTGACACAGATGAGACGAAATTAAGCACATAAGTCTAGGATTTAGAATTACTTATTTGGTAAAGGAATTCGTACATGAGAACTTGAAACAATTAAAAATCTACTACAGCTAAAAGGTCCTAGTATTGCTTACACACGAGAAATGTTTATGTTCAGGATTTGAGGATTAATGCACTTAAAGTTTGGAGGAGGGTAGGTGGGAATTGGTAGACAAGGCTAGGCCTAGGCACATGTGTGTGTGTGAAGTGTGAAGCCTATAAATCCAATAAATGCATTGTACTGGCCTACTTTATTTATAGACTTGTCTGGGGTTGCACAGAAGTTTGTATTAGGAGAGTGCCAAATGGTTCCCAGGGTCAAATGTCTAATTCGGACAAACGCGGAATACTGAATTGCAAGGTTGTGCACTCCTCCATGTCTCCATACCGTCGGCCATAACCCATTGAATACAAAAACAAAGATATATTCACAATGGTGGCATTGAACGCTCATTGAATACCAAGTTTTACTGGCGTGATGTGATCGGTCGGGAATCGGGAAACCGAATGTTACTGTAAAATTGCACTCTAAACTATAAGGTCTAGAAATAGAATTTAAACCGAATTTTGTCTAAATAATCGCGGTGTTTTCCTATAGTGTGAGCTATATTTGACATTCAAGGAAGTGTCCTGCATTTACACTTCGTGTCGCCTTACCGTAATGTGTATTATGTAATTCCGGGGTTTACGAGGAAAGGCAGCTTGACTACATAGAATAACAATTTTGGTCGTGACACTTTTATTCTTATTGAGTTGGATGGGTGGAACTTGACTCATATAAAACCGAAGGTCGTTGGTTGTGGTTAAAGTTTGACGACTTCAAATTCAAATGTAGTGTTTTTCTGTCAGGTAGCTCAACCTGGTCTTGGTGCCAAATTGACAATAAAGGCCAGTATTTCATTTGATAGTTTAGTGTCGCGAAATCCACGATTTTCAAAGTCGTAATACGTTGTCTTGGAATCAACGAGTACTTTCATGGGTTTAGACGTCTTATAAAGTTCGTGGTCAAATTCAAATGTAAGTAGTGCTTTTCTGTCAGGTAGCTCAACCTGGTCTCGGTGCCAAATTGACAATGAAGGCCAGTATTTCATTTGATAGTTTAGTGTCGCGAAATCCACGATTTTCATAGTCGTAATTCGTTGTCTTGGAATCAACGAGTACCTTCATGGGTTTGGGCGGCTTATAAAGTTCGTGGTCCTTACGTTACATTTCGTATTCTTCCCCTTCAAGCATTCCAGATTCCAGTTCAATTAGTCGGCAGGTTTTCGGAATCCACTGTTGTCGATTCGATGGACCTATCCTTACGCAAATTTTATTCCAAATTAGTAGCAATCAACAGCGATACTTATGAAAATAAATAGTATGCCTAAGTCAATTAATTTGTAATTATAATCATTAGATTTAGATATAGTATAATNCCTAAGTCAATTAATTTGTAATTATAATCATTAGATTTAGATATAGTATAATTGCTATCGAAATCGAAATTTGGGCTAGAAACTCATACTAATTGTGTGGTTTGGTTTACCCCGCCTGCCTGGTGCCGGGTAGAGCGAGAGCGGAAAACCCGTGTGATTATGCTTCATAATGGTAAATGGTAATCCTTTTCCTTTTCAAATGCGTATGTTCATTCATAGTTTCAGGTCAGAACTAACAAAATCAGGATAATTGAGTTATGTATTCTGAATTTGACAATTGGCAATCAACGCATGGTTTATTATTAAAGGTTGAGGTATTTTAGTACGGCACGTGTGTGACTTGCTCTGACGTTTGTGGTTAGTTGTTCCTTTTCAAATGCGTATACCATATTATGCTCATCCATAGTTTCTGGTCAGAACCAACAAAATCAGGATAATTGAGTTATGTATCCTGAATTTGACAATTGGCAATCAACGCATGGTTTATTATTAAAGGTTGAGGTATTTTAGTACGGCACGTGTGTGACTTGCTCTGACGTTTGTGGTTAGTTGTAAATGTCAACTAATTTCTTGAATTCCGGGGTTTCCAACCTCCCGTAGCTTCAAAATTAGTCACATTACCGCAGCTTAGCTTTCTCTTGCTTTAATATTAGTAGGAAATTTAATGTTAATGATACCTTCGTGTATTACCAGGGTTGAGCGTTTAACTAGAAATCCAGACATAATTTCAAGTTTAAGTGTGGAAGTGGGCTAGGCGCTAGGCACTTTCGCTATCTCTGTCTCTTGACTTCATAATTTGCATCAAGGTGTGGCGCTCAGTTAGCACCTAGTCCAGCGTGCTGTAATTCCGTAATTTTGTGTTGTTGGTCTCTGATTGGGTATCGGTTAGCGACATCCTACCCACTCGAAATTGCTCTTATCGTACCGGTGAAAAAATGAGTCAATGTCAATAGAAAGTAACGGAGTCCATTTTGGATTTGTACTAATTTTTACATTGTATTTTATATTCATGTCCAACATAGCTAAGTATGTCAATATTTTTGAGCAGGACACTGGCTTGGACGGGTTGATTAGATTAACTCATTAATTAATACCGGTTATTTGATAAACTTTGTAAAAAAATCGCAAGTACGCATTAAACTGGATGAAGTCCATTTACCCCGTGTAATTTTTTGAGTCATCGCTGGAATAGAATTGAAGTACATATACATAGCACCAACAAGCTGGACATGGGATGATGGGAAGCTTTGTGAGGGGTTAATTGCCCCAGAGTATTACATAGCTACATGGCATTAGCTACTACTGGCTAGCCTCAGGATGTTTTCTGGTTCCAGGTACCTGTTCATGTGTAGATATGCTGGAATTAAACAGAAAACGATAAACGATATTGAGCATTGAATAGCTTCTCATTGCCATTATCATTTCACATTGCTACACCTTGAAATTGAAATCCAGGCTTGCTCTGGTATATCATATACAGTCAAATGATCTCCGTGTCTTGTCACGACTTGGATTTCCATTTCCAATGTTATACTTGCCATTAACATTTCACATTGCTACACCTTGAAATTGAAATCCAGGCTTGCTCTGGTATATCATATACAGTCAAATGATCTCCGTGTCTTGTCACGACTTGGATTTCCATTTCCAATGTTATACTGCCTCTTCCTATTCATTTTGCACTGAATTATATAATGCGAATCTCCTTGAAAACAACAACTAGGGTACACGGCTCATACAAAGGGAACTCATCAAGAGAGAGTTTGCAGGTTTCACACAAGAGCTGCTTGAATTCAATTCATTTCATCAAGATCTTGTTAGTGTGTTAGTTTCTACTTTTCAATGTCCTCTAAAACCGGTGAAAATGGAAACCCTTGAGAACTGAAATGAACAGAAGTGGGTATCAGGGAAATATCCGAGAGTCTCTGATTTCAAATAATGGAAAGAAGCTGTAGAATCTCTGATTACTTGCTCTGCTCTGCGTATACGGTATACCGGTTAATGTAATATTCCACTTTTATTCTTCTCAAGTTTTGACTTTGGGAAAATGTAAAATGAAATGAGAACTTTTTAGGCTCCATTCCTGATTGGAAGACTTAATTAAATTAGCTTAGATACTAGCTCTCGCTCATGACGCAGCTAAAAGTATTCAAGTGAAAATTGAGTATGGAAACGAACTAAAGATAACCTTAGAAACTGCCTACTTGTCTATTCTATGTTCTTATGATTATTGGTACGGAACTAATTTGACGTGGGGTTATTTGGCATTTGAATGTCTGAATATATGCAGTGGGCAAGGTTACGGACGATTTATTATACAAGAAGTTTTCTAGTTCAATTTTCGGTTCCCGATTTTATCTCGGGTATGGTAGGTAGTGGGAGCGGGTAGCGTAGAATTTTTTTTTTTTTCCTTTGGCCTATTTTTAGTAAACTGGGGCTTCTAGCCTCTAATAATGGGTCCGTTGGGAAGAATGTACAAATGTAGGTTGTGTAGTTGGCATGCGAATAAAGTCTAGGCTTTTGCTCTTGGGTAATAAACCCCATGAACTGCGCAGTTACACTGGGGTTGAACGGGTTGAACCGAAGAAAAGGGATCAATGTTCCTGAACTTTAAGAGCGAGTTGGTAAACTACTGGACGAAGTCAACAAAGGGTTGCGTTTCTAATGCTAAGCTCAAATCCGACCGAATAAAAAAGTTCAATTTCTAGTCAGCATGCAATATGCAATGCACGTAAAACTTAATGGTTAGGTATGAACGTCCATTGAACATTATCCAATTCAGTCTCTCCACTCAATTTTGCATACACAAAATTTCAAGGGCAAAACTGACAGGCAGAAGTGTATGCCTAAAATTTCAGAATCCCGTGAGAATCTGGAATTTGAAATTCCTAATTCCTAAATTACACAAATTCCTGACTGACATTGATCTGGTACTCGTCCCTCCGTTCTACGTTTCATGTAGTGTAGACCCCATGTCGTTTTGATAAATGTTGTTTACTCGTTCGACTTGGCATTGGCACATATATAAGTCCATTGGCAGACGCAGCGATAGATAGATAGAGGTTAGAGTTGAAGAGGTTATTATTACTTTGAAGGAACATCCAACTCTTAATCAACCACACATTTGAGTCAGAGAACGACGAACTGTCCATATTAATATTTCTAGGCTATGAGGTTATCCTCATTTAATTATACAACGTATTTTTGTTGTGATAGTCGTTGAACCAGCAGCCTGGGTCTGTTGGCTTTGGCTGGATTGGCTATTGCCTTCGCATGGCGCTCTGGGACTAGTGCTAATACCATGGGCTAATACTCTAATCTTGCCTGCTGGTTTGCTTTAGATTGCTTTTTCTTCCATGCAAACAAAATTAAATCAAGGTTATTTCACCGTATGGTGTGGTAGGGCATATATGTATGCGAAAACAGCTCTTGACTGACATTCGATCATTCCATTTTCCATTAGCCCAGGAAATAACTATTATGCAGTTTATGAGGCTAGGCAGGTCTACTATAGTTGTGTTTTAACAGCGTTATAGCTTCTAGCGCCCCCTGAAGCATTTGTTCGACCTTCTTCGGTTAGTACGAAAATAGCATTTTGTGCAAAAGATTGTAGTGGTAGGTCGGATTTCAGGATATCGGATTCATGCATCCAGGCATCAGGCAGGAGTCGTGCGTAGGTATAGGTATCAACAATCTACAGATTTACTACTATGATTTCCATATTTTTAAACAGAAGCGGAAAGCCTGACTCTTCCAAATGTTGCAGAGTAAAACATGAAAAGGAAATATTGATTTATTCTGAATTTTGAATGTAAAATGTTACAGTTTCAGTTACTGTCTCGGTTGAGCAGATTTGATTTGAGAATCCGTGCGGTTGGAGGACGATTGGTGAATTCTTTTCATAAATCTCCTAAATCAAAAATCCGTGCGGTATATTCGTTTGAATTGAAAGGTCAGAAAGGACGAAGGGTATTTGAATTTTCATATGCGGCTAGAAGAGATATCGTCTATGGGATTATACTGTATATTTGAGTTATAGAACCAGACTAAAAAAGAAGACATAACTTTAGTGGAAATTGAGGTTGTATGATAGACGTAATCAAATATTTAAATCGAGTGACTGACGAGGATCGTGGATAGAATATAGAAGATAGAATTATAGCTCTGTTCAGCAGTCAAAATAACCCCTCAATTATCTTGAAAGTATCGAAAGGACTTCGCTAAGTATTTCAATTTACCATTTTGTTTTCAGTTAGAAATATAATTGCCGGCACCCGGTTCTGAAACTGAAACTGAAGCCATACGGCGAAGTGTTTTATTCTTGCTCGTAATTTGCAATTTGTCATATCTAAATTAGTACGTATTGCATATGGGGCAAAGTAACTCCATTATATTTTAATTTCAATGATATATCTGCAGTTTGACGCCTGTTTGCGCCGTGTTTGATTGAACATGTCAAATGTCTAATTGCGTGGTTTGAGGTAAAATTTATTCCAGGGGAAGCCCATGAGCTTGTCGCTTGTCTATAGTAAATTAAATTTTACACTTGCAATTACATATTCCTACGTCTAATTCACCTTGTTGTGGATTTTTGTTTTGGATGTTGGGCGTCGACTTGTATTTTGTAATCATGAGGCTGGAATAGAATAAAAAATCATTTTTTTTTTGTGTTGAGCACCAGCCAAGCTCAAAGTCAAAGTCAAATCCCTGGCTTCGTGCAGTTTTTTGCGGCTGAAAGGTTCCTGGTCCTGGTTTGGTTGCTTGGCTTGATGAATAGAAATTATTAGCAGACGCTTTTCCATTATAGCGCAGCAAGCAGCAAGGCTTCTACTATACTCCATACTAGGCACGCAACAATGTTGTTGGGAAATAGAAGAGCTCCGTGGTCCATTGCCTTTTTCTCTCACTTTCTGCATAGTATGGAAGCTGCTCATCATGATTTCGAAGCGCTTCGCAACAAAACAGCTTAACGTACCAAGGTCAATCCATTTTTTGCAGCTTCCAAGGCACAAAAAAGTTTTCTATAGGCATGAAGGTGACGTCGGAGCGAGGTAGAGATAATACACATGTTACCTAGTTTGTAATTTGCTGTGGGTAGAACCAAATACATTGTACAAAGTTGATTGTATTCGAGCTTACCTGGTGCCAAGCCGCAGGCCAGCGCCCAGGGAGGCTGACGGTTTTCTATCCAGCATCAGTAATGCAATGCAAATCCGCCATATCTTGCTGGAAAATCGAGTAACGTAGTTTGTGCGAATTTTTCTCAAGCCGACCCCAGGGCATAGATGCTTTCTGTCATGGTTTTCTAATGCATAGATATGCTGCCATTGCCTGAGGTTCATATCCTGTCTTGTTCTTGCCTTGATCCTGAGGTGAAGGCTTCAGATGCTTCACAGCTTCATATTTAATAGTAATTGGACTGTGACTGAATGGCGTGTGAGGGTCGTTTTTAAACAAACCACCTACCTGGGAGTGCCGAGTGGTAGCTTCATACGCTATTTTATTTAAGGCCCGAAGGAAGAAAGTTTCACTTTCTCCGCCTGGGCTTGCCAGGAGAGAAATTCCTATACCCTGGGAGAGAATCAGAACCACCACATTGTGCTGAAGTATTAAATCATGTTCATCCATAATACATAACCCGTTGACTAAAGTTAAGTCGGAACTTAACGAATGAAGCAGGTGCAATTCTAAATCTGGGTGTGAGGAGTGAATTACTAAACATTTCTGGCAAATACGTAGATGATGAATTCGTAATACAAAATGCAGGGGTTGCCGGTCTCTGTACTTTCTAGAGGGTTTGACATATATATTTCTGTGCCAGGGTCTAACGACGAACCGAAAGCCGGGTTTTCAATTACGGATAGGTAGTTGTGTGGTGTGTGAATGTATGAATCGTTGGCATGGAATGGAATGGCACATGTCTTTCGCTAATTTTACCGGCACCGGCAGTTCCCGGTATTTGGGTTGAATGGAACCAACTTCACATTAACATGGAGATGGACGAGTATTTATACGAACTGACGTGCGTAACGTCGATGGAATTAGAAGTGTGGTGACGCTGAAGTAGACCAAAATTCTTCGCCTGTGTTCAAGATCAGACAAATATATTACTTTTCGTAAATTCTGGCCTTCGTGCATTCTGACTGAATCGAACGTTTCAGCAAGCTCTCGAGATAGCTCGATTCGGTGGCCAAATTGTCTAGCCTGACAGGCGTTTTTCCTATTGAAGAGATCCTATATCTGAACACCCTACTAAAAATACGTAAAACGCTTTAGTGCTGATGTGGAGAAGACATAATGCGAAGCCCAGCTTGAATTCTCTCTCTGCTGGATACTGGATCTTGAATTGTGTATTTTCTTTTCATTGAAAAGACAGCTCACACGCTCATGATCCTCTGCCTTAATCTTCCCTAGAACAGGGAGAGTTCGGTTCACGAGAAAAAAATCATGGAATTGGATTTAGGAAGATTGACATCAGCAGGCTTCTCAAAGTTTGCAGACCTTGCTCTGATATCTGTAGATTTAAGCTTGACTGTATCTCCAGCCTGCTGCTGAGTATTGGCTTGACTTTGAAAAACGCAATGATAATTGCGTCTGGCTTCAATTGACTAGGATTAGGCGGAAAATACCATGGACATGTGTGTTATTTAGATAAATATTTTTTTAAACAGACTGTTGAACGTTTGAGGTTTTGTCGGCTTTCAGTTTCAGTCAGACTCATCTTCATTTGAGCATTTTAACCTGTCTATTCAGGATTTCAGTGGATATTGACTTTACCAGTTAAGGTAGGACTATTCCAGCATGATGATGACTGTGCTAATAGTTACGATGTATGATTATTGTTTTAGCATGGAATGATGTCATTCGGGTAAGTTATTATTATATTAAGGCTTTTTGCCCGTGAGCTCTGCAGGGTGATTAGGAGCACTCGCCTCACTTGTCAACATACAAATGGCTTTCTTGGAGATGGGACAGGTATTATGAGGTAATGTATCGTTATCATATGCAATGTGCATATTTCGGGTATATCATAATATAGAATATCCGGTGTGACTTATTGGCAGAACCGCGATTATGTGCCTTTTCAAAATGCAGCCTGGTAAATTGGGTCTCGGTCGTTTTGTGCCGAATTTTTTTTTTTTTAAGGCTTTTTGCCCGTGAGCTCTGCAGGGTGATTAGGAGCACTCGCCTCACTTGTCAACATACAAATGGCTTTCTTGGAGATGGGACAGGTATTATGAGGTAGTGTATCGTTATCATATGCAATGTGCATATTTCGGGTATATCATAATATAGAATATCCGGTGTGACTTTTTGGCAGGAACCGCGATTATGTGCCCACTAACTTTTCAAAATTCAGCCTGGTAAATTAGGTCTCGGTCGTTTTCGTTTTGTGCCGATTTTTTTTTGCCAGCACCAAGAGTCATATGACATAGAACTGAATCTGTTCTGTTTGCAGTTTGAACAACAGCCTGAGCCACACCGCCAGTTCTCGAGTTCACTGCAAGCCCTGTACATACGTTTGAATTGCTCATAGTTCAAATGCAACGCATTGTCTTTCTCTAAAAAAAAGTTAAGTTCTTGGAGCAGAAGATTTTATTTTACGCTCTTTTAAACAAATACAATGTCAAACTCTAGGAATTTTTTTAGGCGGTACACTCCCTTCATCCTCTGGCATGGCATTTCGCTATTACAAAGTTTATTTTTGGGCGAGTTAGAAGAAGTTGGATAACTCTGAAAGATCTGTCTGTCTTGTCTTCTGGCTTGGAAATCTCTATCTCTATATCTGGCCAGTCTCTTTCCGTTCGTCCTGAACTAACACACGTGAAGTTGATGATGGAGAAGAGCAAGATGACGCTGGTCCGGAGTTCATAGCGCAAAATACCAGAGTATAGTTTATACAACGAAGTTGTGCAGGATATTGCCCTTATACTGAGGCATAAGGCACCTCTTTGTCTAAAATTAGGTATGTTAGTAAGGTTAGTTCAGCTAAACAGCACAGAGACCTCTTTTTATAGCTTCAGGTGAAGTGGATGATGATGGCTTAACCTTTGCAAATTTTTTTGTGGCTTAAAAGCGACGTGCATAGCTAAGCTTGTCTAATGTATCCAGCTAAAACGAATCCATTAGTGGAATAGGCGGCCCAACTTTTTTGATGGAAGGCTTTCAGGCAAAGTGCATTTGCCTAATTCAAATTCTTACGTGCCAGTGAATTTGGCTTGGGCTTGGTAAAATTTGTAATCGCACATGCCTTGCCTTAGGGGTTTAAATTTCCATACTTACACATTATGGACATGGCAATGAAAGTACAAAGGCAAGAGGAAGCCTGTTTCATTTTTGACTTGACATTGAAAATGGACAGAGGCTATTAAAGTTGGACAGACGAGAGTTGGTTGACATTGACAGGAGGAAGTTAGGGAGTTCGCATTCGCTCGCACACGCGAAAGTAAAAGCTTTCCTCCAAATCGTCAATGTCAAATGATTTGGGATCAATGGACAATGTGACGAATGAACGTCGTCGGCCTCATTCTGAACTCTGTTAGACATCTATTATGTATTACGGCTCCCACCACCGCGCACCTTACACTGTGTGAATTTGCATTTGGAAAAATCCTTTACATGCATAATGAAATGAATTCACGTCAGTTGGTGTTGGTGCTTATGCCTTCGTGCTAGGCACTTGTCCCCTACAGTTACTCGACGAAATGACGACATTGGCTGGTAGCAATTTCAGTATTCAGAGTTTAATCGGGCCTGAAAAGGAGAGTTCAGTGCTCAATCAATAGTAAAATTCTTTTTGCACGAACAGCACATAAGTTTGCTATGTGTAATCAATCTTAATGCATAATGTAGTATCGAACTGGAATCGTAGGGTTTAAATTCTTCCGTCGATCGATGAAGCTATTGGTGATAAGCGAACATCCAAAGCAAATATATAGAATATCCTTTAGGAAATTGCAAATATTCATGATTTATCCGAAATCGGTCGTTTGTCGTTTATTTGAATTTACACAGACATGAACATGAACCTTCAATTCAACCAACGCCAACGCTTTCAGGCTAATTTAGCTCTCAAAATGCAAAACATGATACAGTTTTAATGAGTTAAAATGGAGCATGCTGCATATATGCTTTGCTCTGAAAGGGCATTGCCGTTGCGTCATAAACTGTCTTGTATGAATTTTGTTTTATGGCGGTGACGATGGCAGTGCGCTGCGCTGTGCCATATGCTTTCGTTCATCGTTCTTGTCACGGATTTACGGTTTACTAATTATAGCCGGTTTATATCTAAACACTCTTTGTGTACAAAAATTTATGCTTAGGCGAGGATTTTTGCTGAAGGTCAATAGCTGCTCTGGCATGGAATTAGTTGGGTAAAGGTGCAACGGAGGACAGGACGTGTAGTGTAATGAAAATTCTGATAATATGCCATGCTACACGTTTGCATGCTCGTTAGAAATTTTTGCATAAAATCTGGCACTGGGACCGGCCTTATATCCTTTCGTGTATGGAATGGTTATAGGTACGTACATGGAAGTGTAGTTAAATTTTTAACTGCCGCAGTTTTAACGTGCGATCGGCCTATGTGAATGAAAAGGGTTGTTTAAAAGCTAATGATAATACTGAATGCGAGTGAGTTGAGTAGTGTGCATTTAAAATATATTCCCGTAGATCATAAAATGCGGGGCAAGGAGCAAAGGCCTATTATGATTTACGATAATGTCTCAATGACAGTATATATTAACCCCAGCTGTATATGGCTCACGATTGGTACTACGTAGTAATTAGCATTTTAATTAGCTTTGGGCTGGGAAGATTTTTAAATCTGTGCGGTACTGAACGCTGGACGCGCGATAGCGGATAGGCAGCTTATCGCGTATAGCGTATATACTGGCGGAGATTTAAAATATGAATTTTAAGAGATTGGATCTGATGATTCATAATTGTGTTTTCCGGGATTAGATTTGACGGCATGCATATGGTACAAACGGGAATGAACTGCGACTTGTCATAGTAATAGAAAAACCTGCGGACGGATATGGTTTTAGACCTTCCGCTAATTGCATTTTATTATGCGTGTCATGGTTTATGAAAGAATTCACCTTGACTCGATCGTTATGAATATTTAGGTGTGTGGCATGGTCAAATTTGAATTTGGTTTGAAATACTTGAGGAAGTAGGTTAGGTTTGAGTAAAAAATTATAGCGCAGCACATGCTTTAAAGGACTTCATAAAAACTTTGATTACACCCTAAATATTAAATATTATTCACGGTTTTCGGCGATTTGAATTGATATTTAGCTTTTAGGCTACGCCGCAGATATTTACATTTTTACAGGTGTGATTTTAAACTCTGAATGCCAAACTAATATTAGCATGCATGAGATTTTCATGGACGCAGACTTACAAAACACGTAACGTAACAACATTGCATTATTTGTAAGTACATATATTCTTCTCATCGCGAACAACGTCTGTTTGCGTTTATCCGGCAGCGCCATTAGAATACACACGTTGTCGCTGTCGAAAAGGTCATATGAGGATGATAATTGAACAATGCTAATTAGCAAAGCGATATCATGAAATAATACATAGTATTTTCGTTTGTAAAGTAAATAAAAATGCCCGTGATACGAAGGTTCGTTCTTGGCTGGAATAATATGAGTCTAAACTAAACTTAGAAATCTGCTAATTATGAAGTAAGGTTTGAAGGCTTTGTACTCTGTTAACTTAACTTAACTAAATTGTTTACTGATTACACATTTCGCTATTCTCAAGTGTTGACGTTTTTATTTTTCAATACACAATGAATTTCTGTATTTCTCTTATCTCTTATCTTATTGACAGCGATATTGATGCAGGCAGATTTGTGCAGTGCATGTCATACTTAATAAATTGTTATTCCTAAGCTCTTGAGTTACTAAGGTAAATAACCCTGTGAATTTAAAAATTACCTTTATACTTTTTCATGCGTTTTTCCGTTTCGTGTTTGCTGGACGAATTTCACACAAATATGGGAAAACACGATGTGCGATGTCCGGCGTAACTGGGAAATGAGTTGCAGCATAGGCTGAAGTGCTGGACTCGTGATCGATTTTCAATTGCGTATTACGTATTACTATATGTTTTGATTAGATCGACAACCACAACCAGATTACGATATCAATTAATTCGTTAATTTGATTAGATCAGGAATCACGAGCCTACGACGGACCTCTCATTGTATTTTAACAAATCATCATATTTTTTGCACTTATTTACTTAGTCGGTCTACAATTCCGAGGTCCGTGTCAGAATCAGGTGCTTAAATAAACTTTGGTTTGAATTTGAGATAGTAATTTGTAGGAGGAAACAGGTAGTTAGCATTATTTAATAATGCAGAATCAAACGTTGGAGCACTTGAACTTCTGGACATCAGGAGTTTCAGCTCTAGTACAGGAGACTCTGGGTATTTGTGTAGAAATATCAGTTCATTTTTTATATCGAAGGAAATATACCAGTTAGTTTTTGTATTCAATTCATAGAAAAAGTCTGTATTTGATAATTGAGTTAATTCGTTGACCAGACAGACTCCGGGTCGGTTGGACAGACCTCCTTGATTTCTTTTACCCTTTTGTGGCCCTGGCCAACAAAAATATAGAAAAATATATTTAGACCTTTTTAGTACGGAAATGTAGATTGAGTGAGACTAAGGTCAGGTCAGGAGTGCCTGTGTTGCATGTGGAGTGTGGGTGTAATTGTCTTATTAATTTCGTTATTATTTATACTTTTCGGATTTCGGTTTCAACAAGTTTGAGTGTACTTGTGACGCAATACAGTGATCCCCATTCCAAGTACGTTAGGAATTGGTGTCATATAACCTTTTTTTTTAATTTCAAAATTTGTGCGTGGCTTGAGTTCAAAGTAGTTCAAGGAGACTTTTGATTGGAGCAATTAATCTTAAGGATTTTTGCTGGATTGGAAGCTCGAAAATGGCACAGATTGATACTGCCGAGGAGACGAAGGACTTTCTCTCAAACTACTTCCCTGTACCCACTGACTTGCTTACGTCCGTGTACTTTGATCAACTTCTCAGTGCTGGTATGCTTATAATCACACTTTTACAAGCATTGAAGCGTCTTCAATTTTTAATTCCAGGGTCAATTGTAATCATAAGTTTAATGTTCACTTTTGACTTTGGTCAAAGAATGTCTTCCTACTTACCACACGCAGGTTGCATCTTCAAATCTTGAGATGACAGTACAAGGTTATTAGGCGCAGACCAGACATAGGCTAAATTTTGAAGGTGTGAAAAATAGGCACAGCTAATTATTTGCTAGCATCACTAAATTCCTGATTGTAGTTTAGCATACTGAATACAATACGTTGCATTTCATGTTTTAAATCAATATATCATGCGAATCGACGCTACTTCAACATGCATGCATTTTGCAATCGGATTCCAACTCGCGATAAATTTGTAATTGGAAATTAAGCCAAGGTTCTGGAAACCTATCGACAGGTGTAGGCCATTACAGTGCAACAGCGGTTATGATTATAATTACAATTACATCCAATACAAACCACCCACACGTAGAATGGTAACTTTGTTTGTTACTTGTACCCATCAATCACGCCATCAAAGGCTGCTTATGTTCCGATTCATATTTGTTCGAGTGTCTTAGCTCTTCAGTACTTTTTGACGATGACCTTTTCGATAATTGAATGTTGAATGAATAGGAAACAAGGAGTATATTCAACTTTTCAAGTCAGTTGAATATCCGTCGATTGCACTGAAGTAAGAATAGATTAACTCATTAAATGTAGGTATTGGAACATCGTAGAAATATTGCTAGGAGGATGGGAGTAGGCCCTCCTGTTGCCTTGATGTCTAATAATTCTCGAGTTCATCCTGATCCTAGCTTGTCTTTAGTCAGATAAGGCCAGGCTCAGCTTATTAAATTATTGTAATTAAAGGGTTTGGTTTGACTTGACTTTGAGATACTTCTCGAGCCTCTTGTAGTTTTTTGTGTTTATGTAATTTAGGCTTGACTTTGACTGAGGCTTTTGGCCGCTGACAAGTCACAGAGTAGGAGTGAGCGAGACTTATGACAGTGATGGTAATCTGAATGACATCATGGTGGTGCTGGTGGTTTGGCTTTGGTTATTGGCAAATGTGACTGACTACTGAACTCATCTACTTGTGCTTAAATTACTGCTCCCCTGTCAGCCGGCAGTCAGTCTGCTCCTGACTTGACATTGTATGTTTTCAGCGTGACATTGAGGATGATGAAATCCAGGCCAAAGTTAAGCTAGGTTTAAACTATTAGGAGTCAGAAGTCATTCATTGTCTTGTCATTTACACTCCTCGTTCGAATTTAGAATTCGTCATTATGGAGTGTGGTTTAGTAGGCTGCTTTTGAAGAGTAATATCTATTTCGGTAGCTGCTTCATTTCGCCGTAGAATTTTTCCTACATAAAATGTTATAATATTTTAATTTAATACTGAAAGCGGACATATTATAGTATATTCATAGTTAAGGCTGGTTAGTGTTGAGTTGTGTGTTAGAGGTTACTAGAGTAGAGATAATTCAAGCTTATGAAATTGATGCTTGGTTTAAATGGTGCCTGATTTAAATGATGCCTGACGCCCTTGAAAAGATGTCGAAATATTCCAGAAACCAGGAAGTTGACGAGCAGAATTCACCCAGTTTCTAATTAATTTGACCTATATAAGCGTGAAATGTGAAACCGCGTCGGAAAACACTTCTGAAGAAAAAGGGCGTCTGTAAGTGTCAGGTGATTGACACCACAGAAGCTTGGATAATTAAAGATATTTAGCTTCAATCCACAGACCACATCACACATCTTCAACGTCAATCTTAATATTTTGTAAAAGGCTAAAGTAGTTGTGGATAAATTAACGTGGTTTTCAGGTCGGACTTCGACGCTTTGATGTGTTTGTTCAGCTAAGTCGCTTATTCTAGACAAAACCCTAATTTTAGTTGTCGTGTTAGTTGTAGAAAATTTCGTTACTGAATAGATGACCGTATCCTTCTGCAAGGTTTTACCGTAAGTTTCTGCTTCTGCCATTCGATTTGGGTTTTCAAGCGTGAAATAGCAATGGCTTCAGCCTTGGCGCTTATAGACGATTAAAGTTTCTAGATTAAACTCATTTATACTGCTGACATCGTCATGTTTGTTGCCCTCTCGAAGTATTTTTCTGTGTTGACAGCCTAGCAGGGACATGGCTGAGAACTCCGGCGCGGCGTGAGTCTCAAAATGCTTTCTCCTCAGTGCTTTCACCCGTGCTGTCAAGTGCCTACTCAAGTTGTCTCTCTCCTCTCTCGCTCCTCGTCCTAAAAAGTCTAATGCATTGACGATGTTGTTGTAGGTTCGCAGCATGCTACTTCGAGGCTAGGGTCTGTTTACCACTAAAGTGGATTTAATATTTTATAGAAATAGAAACACACATCGTTAACATGCATGAAGATTTAGAGCTAGAAAAATCAATAAATTATTGATTTTAACGACATGGCTTTTTTTATTTGCCATATTGATTTCATAGAAATATGTTTCTGTAGAATAGAGATGAAAATTGTGGAGTTTCTCTCATTCTCAGATTAATAGTTCGCGTAGGAGGGGTCGTGGTCGTATGCTTTGTGTAGATTTAATTAAGTGTTTCCATATAATGTATTTTTCGGTAAACAATGAAATTCTTAAAGGACTTCATACCGTTCATAAATGTCTTTCGGGAAATACTCTGCCCACAGCTCAGTCAGACAGACCATATAAGCCAAGTGAGCTTGAATCTCACACGCTCTGCGTCCAATGTATTTAATTAGTTCATTGGGAATTGTCATTGGTTCTGCTTGAGTCAACACTGGGCAATTAATTAAAAGCAAGCAAAGTTCAGGTGTTCCGTGTTTCATTCTGACAGATTGCTTTTTTCGGAGCGGTGCTGCGTGCTGTCCGTATTTTTCATGAAGAATGCTTTGTTTGACGAACAAAAGTATAGAATTCTGTAGGCCGTCGTCCATTGCATTATTGTAGGATGCTCACAGGCACAGGCCACTTGAAACTGTGGAAATTACCCATTGACTTTGAGTCGTGCATGTCATACAGAATCCGAGTTTGAGACCAATAACCTTGCATGAAGGAAATGATATTGATTAATTTTATTTTTCTACTAAAGCTAGGT
>VNWX01000524.1:0-19829 GCA_009869905.1 Ceratophysella communis | reverse complement strand
TATCCTCAGATCAGTCGCTTTTCGAAGAATCATCTCAAAATACATCGTTTCGGGATGATCGTCTTTCAGAATCACAACACATTTTTACCGAAAATTCCTCTGAAGACGGCGAATGCGTACCAGGCTTTAAGACAATACGTAACGCGTCAGATTCCAATTATGAAACAATAGGGAACGACGCTTCGAAATCCGAGTCCCTAACGTGAGTTTAGTATTCAAAGTCGTATTCCCTTTGGTTCTGTCGCGTGTCGTGTCCATTTCTAAGACTAAATAGGACTAAACATTATGCTGACAATTCCCCAGCGCTTTTATAGATTTTTAGACGAGATATTATGCTGCTCTTGAATTTGACATTACATAACTTTCTAAACCGAATTGGCTTTAAAAATGAAAAAGCTAATACAAAGCTGTACTATTGAAGGGTATTTTGTGTACAAACAATCATTAAAGCTGAAATACTGCGTAGCCTTAGCGCATCAAAAGGTCATAGCATTGAAATTTCAAAAATTCCAAGCATTTTAATAAAACTAAAATAAAATTTTACATTGTTTTTCAAGTGAGGAGCAAGGGCAAGCCGTTATGGGGTCGTATATAAAAGAAGCGGAATCTAGCATTTGCTCAACAGATCTAGTCAAGAAGGAATTAATACGTGAAAACGAAGCGAATTTTCGGTAAGTCAAATTAAATAATTAAGGGCTTGAATGCCGTTTAATAATTTATTTTTCAGAATGAAAATCCAATTACGACCTGAGGACAATTTAGGTCAGCAGCTCCCAGGATCTTTGAGAATTTCTGACTAATCCGAATTCAATGATACAATCACCGGTCACTACTGGCGCGAATGCCTAGAAAAACTGACTAAATAATTTGAAGTGCCTACGACGACCGCGACCGATGACCCAATTTAATCCGAATTCAATGATACAATCACCGGTCACTACTGGCGCGAATACCTAGAAAAACTGACTAAATAATTGGAAATACGACGACCGCGACCGATGACCCAATTAAATGCATGAATCAACTTCGAGACCAGTGACCCGGACACGATAAAATAGCATTCTAACCGGCGACGCAGTTTTTAAGTCAATGACTGACCCAGGCCAGGCAAATGTCGAATTCTAAGAAAATGCTTCATTCACGAAGCGACGAGGCACTCCGCGATGCATTCGCCTTCTATGATGGAACTGTTCGGTTTGTTAACCCTTGACCACCGTTCTATTTTCAGGCAGTCGAAATCCGTAAGCCGCGTCGAACAGAACGAAGATAAGACAGCCGACGAAGAAGACGAAGACTTTGACCTTTCCTTCTTAACAGCTGACGACATGGGTTATCCGGAAGGGGTGACAAGAGATCCTAATGGATCGAAATCTGACATCGTGGTGGCCATCAAGGTCGAGCCCATAATGGAATCCGCTATACAACTTAACGATTTTTATCAGAAATATTCGAAATTCAAACGGTAAGTGATGCATATTCACTGGCGGCCATGTTGTTTCAAGATGGGTGCTCATAATCTCCAAGATTTGAATCTATTTTAATCAGTCCATGTTTCTCATGCAGAGCTCATCTCAAAAACGAATTCAAACAATCGTACAGTCTTCAGTCAGCCAAAACAGCACATTATACCGAATACCAATGGTCAAAAGATGACCAACATACACAGCACCTGTTCAAGTCATCCAGCGACGGTCAACTGGGTAATATGGAATGGGAGGCCCTGGACGATCACAGGCGGAATACCCTCGACAAATTCAATGGTATCGAGCCGAATGAGACGATGGTTCAACGACATAACGGAGCCGTAACCAGACATGACCTTTCGGAGCCAGAGGGAGCTGGTCATGTCCAACAGAATTATGCTCAGGTGAACCATCCTTCGCTACAACGACATGCAATGGTTGAGCCTTCACCATACCCCGTTGCTCCGAGACAAAACATGACCGCACCTCCTGCGGCACCGAGAACCAATATGGCGGCGCCTTCACTCATCTACACTGCCGCATCGAGAGACAACATGGCGGTACCTCCCCACTATTATCCGATGCCTAACGTGGTCGAAACCCAACGGAATGTCTCGAACTTTATGCGACCCTGGCAGAGTCCGTCAAAAGTACCCACACAGCAGCAGTACGTATCTCAGCTTCAAGTACCCCCTATGACTCTGACCCAACCGGAAACAGCCAGATTTATTGCTACGCAGCAGCAATTGTCACAACAATACGTAGTTCCAAGACAGGAATATCCAAAAATGACGGGTCTATCTGGTCCTGATCACGGACAAAGCATGTACGGTAAATTCCGGTCGGACATCTTTACTCAGCCTGGACAGGAACACGTTGTCATCCAACATCCTTATCGTCCCTGGCAAGCTGCAGAGCAAGGTGTGACCGCGACCCGGCAGACTCTGTGTCAACAGCATCCATGTGTCTGTGGAACTGGATCCATGCAAAACTTACCGGGGCCAGTCATCAGTCCAAGTATGCTTCAGCCACCCCGTCATGGACATCACAACAGCCCACGAATCAACACTGTCGAGTCAGTACAAAATACCTCAGATGGCGGCGACGAGCACAGGCAGAATGTACCGGGTCCTGTCCACGAAGCACGATCCGAGCAACAACCATTTGATCATTTCCAAATGGTTATGAGAATGCGAGAGCTTGAAGCGGAAATGGCTCGAAAAAGACAAATAAGACAAGCTCTTCAGGAAAAGATTACTTCAACGCTCATGCAGAATGTTCCAGAAACGAATCATGCCGCAGACCCTTGATCGACATCACTTTACCGACCACAATCAAACTATACCGGAACGCTGCAATGCTTCAGAATACGGCCGAAGAAGACGTAGTCTGTCGCTGTCCCAGCCTCCAGCATCGTATCTGAATGTACCTGAGCCGGTACTCGTTACCGACACCGCACGAGATACGCCTGATGCGGTCCAATGGTCAGAGCCTAGGCAGAATGTACCGGAGTGTTTCGTTCTTGAAGTTGAATCAGTACCGGTGATCCCTGAGCGACAGCCCCCAGTACTTCGTCAAACGACACCAGCTCCAGTGATTCCGGTGGTCCAAATCACGCCGATTGCGCTGATCGAACCAATCTCAGCTCCAGGTCACCAACCATCAGCAACAGACGCAGACGTGGAAAACCTCTTCAGCAAGTACCAACTGGCGGAGTACCTTCACAGGGAAGATCCAAGCTGTCGATCCTTCATTTGCACCTTCTGTGTTCGGAACTTTCAGCTCTTCAAATCTGCTCTCAGCCACGTTCTCCAGCACAAGGTCGGTTTGACCCAGAACGGTGATATGGGGAGGCTTCAAGGATGTATGCAGGAGTACTGCCAGAATTTCAGGGTGATCTTTCAGCTCTTCAAATCTGCTCTCAGCCACGTTCTCCAACACAAGGTCGGTTTGACCCAGAACGGTGATATGGGGAGACTTCAAGGATGTATGCAGGAGTACTGCCAGAATTTCAGGGTGATCAAGTACAAAAAACGAGTCGGGAGGAGGTTAACACCACTGAAGAATCGTGGTCCCCTCGACTTCAACTGCCCGTTACTGGATTGCGGAAGACAGTTCGCCAAGCAGTCAGGACTTAAAAGTCACTTGAAACGCCACGAAACTATTTCAATCGTTTCCGGTCGCAAAGAACTTCCAGCGGTCAATGATGAGAATGGCAGCAGCAGCTTCTCCGGAAATACAAAGAACCTGGACGGTATTCGCGTTGAAGTCATCACGACATCCGGTGGTCAGACGGTGCCAGAAGGTCTAACAGACTCTGCGAGTGATGCAGACGAAGGTCAGAACTCCCCTATCCCGAAGCCAGCATGCAATACTTGCGGAAAATCATTCGAGAACGAGGATGACCTTCTGACCCATGTTTGCCGACCACCAAGCCCCCCAAAATTTCAGATTCGACGCCGAAAACGCAGAGCCACGAAACAGCCGCATTCCAAACAAAACTTTTCCTGCAGTGTCTGCGATGAAAGCTTCCAGCATCGCACACCTTTCAAGCATCACATGATGGATGTCCATGGGAAATTCACGGCAACTTGTAGTTTCTGCTCCAAAACCTTTACCACGCGCTGGTCACTGGACTATCATCTCAAGATGCACATTGGGCGGAATTTGAAGCTGGAGCGGAAGTTATTTCCGAGAATTCAGAAAAAGCGAGAACCCTACGTCTACGCCCCAAGCTCGACTGGAAAGTCCACGATAAGACGGGTGATGGCGGCTTTGAAGAATCATGTGCCCCCTCCGGCGGGTTCCACGTCCAAGTCGCCACTGCTCATCCAACTGCTTCAGAAGAAGCGATTGCCGCATAATAAATCAAGTCGAGCATCGCAAAGGTCACGCGGACCAGTTGCAGATGAACCTGTGCAGCCCCAGTCGGCAAGAACATTACCACCCAGAAAACACTGGAAGAAAGCTGTCCTGGATAAAATCCGGCCGAAACCAAGCACCAGTGTCATGGCCTATGCCAGCGTTGGACCTCACAGCTGCAGTAAATGTGGCTTAAGCTTCCACAGTAGCGTCGAACTTGACATTCATGATAGCCAGACCCACACGGGCAAAACTTTGATTGAGGTCGAGTACTGCACGTTCTGCGGACTAATGTATTGGAATTCTAAGAGGTTGGAAGAGCATACTCAGCTCCACGAAACTCAACAACTTGAATGTGTTTGTCAGAAGTGTAACCAGAGGTTCGATTCGATTGAGGCATTCAATAATCACATGAGTCAGCAGCATCGTCCGGTGTAGAGATTCTTGGGTCGGGGTCAACTACCGGTGGTCGAAATGAACTATCTCACTCACTAAATAAATGTATTAGGTTAGCATTGATTAATTATTAGTTACACACAGAATAAATTCTCTTGTGTATTCGCAATTGTTGATGCAAAAAACGCATGACTTTATGAAACCAGTTACAGTTTTTTATTCATAATCATTACCCAAAAACACTAAACCTGTAGAGTTAATTGGCAAATCAAGTATTTTCAAAAAATTCTAACTTACGCATTCGTAACTCATTCACAATACGTTGTAGCTATAGCTTCTCCACATTCATAACGAACAAAGTCAACGACTTCGACGGAGTTTTGAATTAGAAACTCTCGCACAGTCATATCTGGATCAAGAAGAAATTCCTGGTTGACTAAAGTGGCTTCATCAACTTCTTCTGATTTCGAGAACTGAACATCTTCATCCTCGCTTTCGCTCTTCTCTGTTGTAATTGAGTGATCTTCAGGCGACTGATGGGACACTGCGGGTACCGGAGGTTCACTAGCCCTGACTGCAGCAGCTGCGGCTGGGGGTTCTTCTAACGAGCCGATTTCTTTTGGATTCATCCCTGGAAAACGTCAAACGTAGCGATTAGTTAGGTTATACCACTGCGGAAGCCGGAAGACTAACTTCTCGAAACTTACCCACAATGTGCTGACAAAGCTGACGCCCGATTAAAGTTGATAGATTCCTGGGACAAAGATTCACTTCCGGTTGACTTGAAAGCAACAAGTGCTCCATATTTCCCGAACTGAACCACGTCAGAGCCAATGAGTCCGTCTGGAGGCGGGTGAGTGTAGCCAGCTAGAATCACTGGTCCGGATGACTTCAAACATACTGCTCGGCGGGTTTTGATATTCTCGCCCAGCTCTCCTATACTCAAAGCAATCTCGTCTTTCACGGAGCGGGCCTCGGAAACGGGAAGATTCGATAATTCATCTCCTGATAAGAGAACCTGGACAAATATCACAGATCGATTAAGAACTGTTAATTAGAGCTCCTTAGTTTCTGTAATTTGAGCTAATTGCTATTATTTACCTTTGCTATAGCGCTTCCAACGTTCTGCTCATTTGAAAACTGAAAAGAGCCTTGTGTGATTTTTTGAACCAGAGTCTGGAACTTCTTATTCCTCGCAACAAAGTCCGTCTCGCAATTAGTTTCTAACATAACGGTGTTGGTAGGACTTGATAGAATTGACACCAGACCTTGGGCTGTGGCTCGTCCCTGAAGTTTTGTTGCCTTCTGCCATCCGTGGGCTTGGGCCTCGGTTTTCAGCCACTCTTCAGCCTGAAATACACAACACAAAGATCAATATAATATAATACATTCCGTAACATGTACCTACAGAAATCATTTTGATATTTCATTAAGATTGAAATTTTTCAGACGCAGACCGTTACTTACCAGTTTCAAGTCATTCTCATGCTTCTGAAGAGCTTCTTTGCATTTTGAGAAACTGTATCCCGTTGCTTTTCTCAGCTTAGCTAATTGGCTCTTTTCCACAGCCACTGGCGGCCGCCAAAGGGTACGAGCTACATGGAAAGATCGGTACAATATCCGCATTTCTTGTTCTGGGGTTCACCGACACCGACCTGCTTCTCTACTGATTTATACTTCCACTGCAAGCTTGACCTATAAAAATTGTATTTTCATTAGTATTTATGTCTATAAATAACAAACTTCAGCTCGAAATGTTCCCAATTCGACAAAAATTTAGAATAATTGTGCAAAAATAAAAAATACTGCATGATGCATGATGCAATCAAAAATAAATAGTTAGCAAAATGCATTGCGTAAGAACCGAAGCCATAGACTGTTGCCGTGCATGAGCTATAGATAAGCATTTAACGTATCAAGTACACTTACATGCAAAATGGTATACATTGCGTTTTGCGCAAGCCGCCATCGCCATAAAAATACGCCGCACGCCGCATAACAAAATCCGCAATGTAGAAACGCCGGATCACTTACCGTGTTTTTTCCAGCACTCTCGTCACCAGTCGACGTGCCGAGGCCAGGAACCTCTTCTTCTAACTCGACCTGTGACCCTGTCACCTGTGACGTACTTGGATTACCTCAGGATCTCCAGGTAATTGACAATAACACTCAAAAACGCTTAAATTACAATAATTTTGTCCTAACCCCGAACATGTGACATTCACGGTAAATCTCGTATTTCCCCGCGCAAGGCAGAACCAATGCTCAACTCAACACGTCCCTTTGCCTCTGTATGTTATGGTGCGTCTGCTTTATTTACTCCAGTTCTAGATCATTCTGGAAATAACTGCCGAGCTGCTAAATAGCTAATGGTAGCAGTTAAGAATACTAGGTCAATGTCAAAGGTCAAGGGCATTGGCTAAGTAGGCTAAATACAGTCGAGGTACTCATGTGCATTTAGAAATAACGCTTATCAGCTCCAGCCGTGGACGCTTGCAAAAGGCGTCTGATTCAAGTTTTCGCAATCTCTATTTTTCTGTGTGTGTGGTCGGATTGATCCACAACGTTGCATTACGATTCGCAGTAGTCAATTAGAAATTGAAAGGAAAACTGCAGCATGTGCTGCGAATTAAAGGCGCAATTAATTGGAATGTAGTCTTATAGCAGTCAATAAATTTATATTAGTCATTTTTGCCACATTGCAGGCCTCGTCACTATCGACGTCGACGTCAGTGCCTGCAAAAGCCAGGCACCAGATTTCCAGGCCAGATTCTCAGTTCTTAATTATCCTTAATTTTGAATTCATTCTTATATTAAACGTTAAGTAATTAATTTTACTAGGGTACACGTTTATGTGCATGTGCGTGCTCCGATTTCGACCCGTGCAGTGTTTCCACGTCACACGCCGTGGTCAAGTACCCTTTCCACGAGGTTGAATTTTCAATTTTCTGTGGTCGAAAATATTGAATGAACCGAGCTGCCGTCTCGTACAGTGACAAAAGGGCAAGGTCAGCTTTGACGTTGACCTTCCTATCCATAAGCAGTTCCTACCGGCTGCACAATGAGCTCCGTCAGCCATAACGATTACGAGTGACCTGCGCCCCGACTCCTCCGCCAGTAATTGTGAATTGAGGCGTTGCGGGTACAATACAAATTAGGCACAACCGGAAGTATTTGTGAAAATAAGCTCTTGATCTCGCAGCGATTCTGAGATTATGTTCGCGTTCAGACTTTGGCGAAGAGTTCATAGGCCTTTTCTACTATGGGTACAATTTAGGCACAACCGGAAGTATTTGTGAAAATAAGCTCTTGATCTCGCAGCGATTCTGAGATTATGTTCGCGTTCAGACTTTGGCGAAGAGTTCATAGGCCTTTTCTACTAATAATCTTCACGGTGTCTACTTTACTTTTCCTTACTAACGTTAGTGTAGTTTCCACGACTGGTCAAGTTCTTTCGTCACCAGCGGAGTCATCATTTGAATCCGATGTTTTACCATCACTGGATTCTGAGCAGCGACTCAAAGGAAGAATGATTGTCAACGATGAAGATTCAGATGAAGAAGAAGGAGCGGAAATGAAAGTAGAGCTTGGGTTGGAGGAAGATCTTGTCCCAGTTCCAGAGATGAAACAGCTTCCATTTTGTGATAATGCCAAGTCCCGAGGTCATCAGGGTTCAAGCGGAGCAACCAAGTCAACATCAGCCACTTCGTCTGCTACTGAAGGCTTATGGGGAACGAAGGATAATGAAACCAGTGGAGTCAAAGATGATGAAGATATGCTGGTCAATTCAAATGGCCTCAGTTCTGGGAAGCACATTCTGGTGGCTACGTTGGACGGCCAGTTGACTCTCTTAGATTATACTGGGAAGCTCGTTTGGTCATTCTGTACCGGTCATTTGTTTTCGTCTACGATCTCTTCGCTTCAGGTAAGTAATTATCAGTGTAATTTGAAGATTCAAAATTTTCAGATAAAATTATTTGTATGCCTAATCCCTATAATTCTAATTTCAGCTGAACGATCGAGGAAAATATATCAAACTGATTCCATCTCTAACCGGTGCCTTGTACAGTTATGATGGTGAAAGTCTTCAGGCTATGCCACTCAATGCAGAATCGCTGTTGAGAAAATCTTTCAAATTGTTCACAAGATGTGGTCATCACAGGTAACTTGTAAAAGCAATACCATATTTTTATTTGTGCTGTTCTGCAAACTATCTTACGGTATTCTGTAACATGGCATAAACCTTGATTTCAGGTGGCAAAGAGCTCCGAACATTCGGCGTAGACGTTGATTCCGGAAACATAAAATATGAATGTGGAATGGACGGTTGCAAAAGCCCTACAACAGCAACTGCAGATTTGACTTCCAAAGAAGACGGAAGCGGAGTTGTACTCGTGATCAAGAAGCAGCTTCAAACAGTACGAGCAATTGATTCTGCCACTGGAACAGAGAGATGGAACTTCAGCGTTGGAACTCATGAATTAGGATTGGCTGGAGTTACTGAAGGATGCTACGAACCTTCCGAGGAAGATCTTCCAGGGAACGAAGAGCCCATGCCGTTGTTCAGAATGGTTATTCCTGAAGGAGTTGTGGATGGATTCGATACTGAGAATAAGATTCGGTGGAGGCATAAGGTTAGATATAGCAACACTTGCCTTTTTTGAGTCCATTGCAATGTTACGAATTCAAAATTGACCAATTCCCAATTTTTTTGACAGTTTGAAAGTCCGATAACTCAAGCTTGGACTCTGGAGAACAATCGTTTGAAAATAGTTGACCCTATCAAAACTTCTCCATTACTCCACGAATCCCCGTCTCTCTATGTTGGAATTCATAAGAAGCAGCTTTATGTTCAAGAAAGCTTGAGTACTCTAAAGAAGCTCCAGGGATTATATGAATTGGAAGGTGCCGGAAATACATCGAATGGTGAACAACTTCAGATTGGGTGGAAACCGAGTAGTAGCCCTGCTGGTAAGCTATGATTTAAATTACAATCTATTCGTCACAGTCAGAGATCAGCTTTTCAACAAAGTCGAATTTCTATTCCAGTAATTGAACATGACCCAGAACCAGAACCTGAGCTAGCTATCGTTCCACAAGGAAGTACGGCGCTAGCACCTCTGCATATAACGCCATTCTTTGTCTACGAACGGGACCAAATAAATCATCCAGCCATAGAAGCTCCACCGAATAACTCCGATTCAGATAATCTTTGTCTTGATGGCGATGAGGAGGAATTTGAGGAAGTAGGAGGAAATCACAGTGGTGTGGACAATGAGGTCCTGCTCAGTTTGGCAACTCTATGGTTTTGGTGGTAAGTGTTGCAACTTGTAAATCTAATACTCTGGGCATTAATCGAAATACGTACCTTGCTTAACTAATGAACATGACAACACAATTGCATTACAGGAAGGAAGTACTTGGAATCAGCCTTGTTACTGCCATTATACTGAATATTTTGCTGATGAGACCCATGGCTCATTTTGTGAGGCGACGAGCCATTGAGGACGTCATGTACCAAGTCAATGCATTTCTTAGAAGACGCAGAGAGGTAAGAAGTCCTCAGTTCAGTTAACTCCCGTGTTTCTAAAGAATTTCTAATTTAAGTAACGACTAACAACCCATTTCAATTCCAGGCGGTATTAGCCCTACCTGCACCACCATCGCCGTCTTCCACGGATTCCTTGGAAGTTCCGCCAAGTGTTCGTAATAGAACCGTTTCAACGTCTTCTACTCAATCTCTACTAGATGAACCGAATCAAACCATTGTGTTCATGTCCCAGTACTTGAATGAATTTGAACCCATTGAATGTCTAGGACGCGGTGCATTTGGGACAGTTTTCGAGGCTAGAAAGAAGATTGACGAACAGTCTTATGCTGTGAAGCGAATACCACTGCCAAATCGGTAAGCAATTCTGGAATAGACTTAAAACTTAAATCCTTAGTCTTCCTCAGAATTTTAAGCCTAATATGTGACCGATATTGTATTGAACAGGGAAAAGTCGAGGGTTCGAGTAATGCGAGAAGTAAAAGCTTTGGCGAAATTGGATCACAAGAATATTGTTCGGTATTTCAATGCTTGGATCGAGTCTCCGCCGCATGGCTGGTTGGAGAAACATGACCCTCTGTGGAATTGCAGGTTAGATTTCATTTCATCAGAAAATGATATAATTCGCACTTCAGTAGTATTTAGCGAAATAATTGTCTGATTGCCAGAACCCTGATCTCACCAACTGCAACTTACGACAATTCCGGTGTCGGTAGCGGAGACTACACTTCCATTCCATCTTTCTTCGCCCATCGGAAGAAAGATTACTCAGCAATTCTGGTTGCCGACAAAACTCCAGATGAAAATGACTCTTTCATTGTTTTCGAAACCGGAAGTGCTCCACCGGACGAAGGAGGCTCCCTTGACTCTGGTGCCAACTTCCATTCCAAAATGTGGAACAAAAATCAAAGACCTTCTATGATCGAAGAGCTTGACGACGATACCGACGAGAGCGGCTCTAATTCTAACTCAAATCGATCCAGCAGTATTATTCCTGAACCCGAAGTTGATCAATAGTAAGTTCTTCCGAAGACCAACAACATTGAATATGCCGTCTTCCACGGATACTTCCGAAAATAACAATTGTGTGGTAGTCCCTTCGCAAGATGGAAAGGATGGCTGTCCTCCGAGTATCATGTATTTATACATTCAGCAAGAATTATGCCAGAAACGAACGCTTCAAGACTGGCTGAGGACCAGTAGGACGAGGAAGCTGAGACAGATTCTTCTCATGTTCAGTCAGATTGTGGAAGCTGTGGAATACATTCATTCCAATAATTTGATTCATCGTGATTTGAAGTAAGTCTGGGAATGCAATGGTCGAATGGTCAGTTTACGTATTTCGCCAAAAAAATCTAATGAAACATTTACACCTTTTCAGACCGAGTAACATATTCCTGGCCGGCCGAAATGGGGCGGATAAAGAGGATATTCATGACATGACAGTCAAAATCGGTGACTTCGGGTTGGCCACAACTCTGGTTGCCAATGACTCAACAGACGAGTTCTCTGAAGGATTTGACATTGACCTGCAACCCGTGAATGCTAAACTGACGGGACAAGTTGGGACGCACTTGTACATGAGCCCTGAGCAAAAGGTATGCAAAATTCTAAATAATATGTAGATTTAATTCGATTTTCAGAATTCAAAGTCTGAACTTCATTTTTCAGTTACATAACAAAGCCTACGACCACAAAGTGGACATCTACAGTCTTGGTTTAATATTCTTCGAACTGATTGTCCCGCTTTGCACGGATATGGAGAGGCATAATGAGCTTACGAGGGCTAGGAAACTAGAATTCCCGAAAGATTTCACGTTATCCTACAGTGACCAGGTAAGAAATTACCGATTATGTTATCTCATGTGTAATGCGACCCTTGACACGTGGCTTAATTCCTATTGTATTCTGTTCTAGCATGACCTTATTCGCTCAATGTTATCGCCCGACCCTGATCTACGACCTGACGCCTCAGACATCAAAATCTCGCTATCAAATCAACTTCAAAAAGTACCAACATTTGACCCAATGCAATCCCGGTCAAAGAGTTATCCTTCCAATCTGACTGGGTCACAGACGAAACGCCAGCGTCTTCCTGAAGACGAGAATAAAGACAAGAAACCGCAAGGATCGAGACGTATCTACAAAACGCATTCCGCAATGTAAAATTAAAGAAGTAAGTTACATGAATGCGTTCCTACTCCTACACTATATTTATTTCACAAACAACAGTCAACTAGAAACAAAGCATTACACTGCATTTTTTTAGATTTAAGTTTAGTTATAAAGTTTAATGGCGCCGGCCTGGCCTAAATTATAATATAAAATATTATGTGCGGTGATGAGATGATAAATACTAAAAACGGTGATAGATGGACTACATTTAGAAATTCCTTGTATGTGTAAGTATGCAGTTGCGAGTACGACGAAACCGGCTACCGGTACTGAAGACACTGTCCAAACACTTGTACCAATGCACGCGTCTAATTATAGCAATAATTAAGTTTTGTAAGACTGAATTCAATTTTAAGAATAAAGCGTTTATCCAAAAAAACAAATGTATTTCAACGAACGAAAGATAAAAGAATTGCGACTTGAAGTCACATCTGTATATTATTTCGAGGAATGTCTAAACTTTTGAAAACTTACATACCTATTTTCGATTTACGACGATGAGCGAGTTGGAATTTGTAATTTATAAATTAATCCTCATTCATTTTCTCGTCTTCATTGTTGATGTTGTCCAACTTGTCACTCAATTCCTTGTACTTCTCATCAATGACTTCATTTGACTCCACTTCAGCTCCCTTTGAATTGGATGGACTTGCAATTCGAAGATTTTTACTGGCCAAAAGTTTATCCGTATTCATCATCATCTCAACAATTTCCGGACTAAAGAGCTTCGCTGCACGGAAATGGGAGTCAGCAAGGCTAACTGAAAAAAAGTCAATTAACGAATGTCATAAATTCGCCTTGAAATAAATAGTTAAATTATATAAATAGTAGTAATAATAAATAGTAGTAATAATAGTAGTATAGATAGAAGAACTCATCTTCAGAACTCACCCTGTAAATTCAATGCTCGTTCCTGAAGCTCATCCAGCATCGCTTGACAGTTCTTCATTCGTTCAATCATTTCCTTGTAGCTCGGTGGATTAGGTTGGGTATTCATATTCATATCCGAATCCGAACCGTCCATGTTGAACTAAAAATCAAAAAAATAATTAGGAATCATTAAAAATTTGCAAAAAAAGGTTACAGTGTTTCCGCTGGGGCTCGAACCCAGGACCTTTCGCGTGTGAGGCGAACGTGATAACCACTACACTACGGAAACACACATAGGAGACAGATCCAAACTTCTATGTTTTGTACAAAGAGCGAGAGTTTCCCCCGTGTGAAACCTGGAACGCGTTCCGGTTATCATAGTGCTATGCTTTCACGCCATTCATTCACGCTATCACGCTAATGTTTTGACTTTTTCTTGCAGCAACGAAACGAACCCCACCAGCATCACAACAAATCAAAAAACAATAGAACGATATTTTGAAGAAAAAGTACTTCAGAATTAGCTAAATTTAAAGCAATATTAATCAGAGTCAAGAAAGTGTCATTTCTTTTACATTTGCGCTAGACATCGAACGTGAAACTGCTTAACAGTAGTATTTAAATTACATAAAATTTTCCACAATAATTAGATCAGCGTTGAATCACCCCAAGTGTTATGCTTTCAGTTTCTATAGCAATAAGCCTGATCACTTCACTGGAACCGAAACAAATACTTCTAACAATCCTCGAATTGAAGGTAAGATCTTTTTAAATTCACACATACGATTAACTTTTTCAAATTTTGAGTTAGTTCGTTCCGAAATTCTAAATTAACATGTAGAGGATGTTGAATTAATTTTGACCGACATCCCAAATTCAAAATTGAGCCGTACTTTAGTTTTAGTATAGCCTGCTAGTGTCATTTAGCATTTCTGAAGTTGGCTAAATGTCTAAAGCTTTAATTTACTCGATTAGCCGCTATTTCGTTGGACCGACTCCGGATTTGAAGTCAACCGGAAAAGATACCGGAAGTGATGAGAAGTCTATAGGAGATCAACCTGCAAAAACGACTGCTTCCGCCAAAACCAGACACAGATCAACTCCTCCACCGGAATCCCGGAAAAATGCGCTATCAGAGCTTCCGCCACGTCCGAGTTTGTAAGGAAACTGTAGCCCCTGGACCTGAGCAAGGGAAAGTGACCCATCGCACTTCTCGTAGCCGAGTTCGGTCAGAAAACCGCCACCCGTTCTTCCTGTCTCGTTCTCGAGGAGCACATCGGAGCCATTCCAATTCGAACACTGTCTGTTCTTCAACCTCGACTGCATGCCCCATCGCCGAAAGGCTTCCTTCTGCCGAGTCTATCGAACTGGATTTCGTGGTCAACTCTGAAAAATACCGAGATCAAAGCAGTACTCGTGGTGGACATTTTCTGAAATATCCTCAGTCACTGCGATCTCACAGTGGAAGTCGGAGCAGAGATCAGAGCAGAGTTGGAAGACGCATCATGTGGGAAGATTCGGGATATGATAGCCCAAGTTTGCGGACGGATAGTCGTTATAATAATACCGTAAGTAAATTGTAGCAGCGAGTGTTTTGACCCGAAAAAGTAAATTTGACCCCTAGTATGCAATTACTCACAGGGTCACAAATCCAACCGCTCTGGAGGAAACGGGCAACGAGGAATTTCTCCGATTTCTGCGCGATACGATCCTGGACTTTCTCCGACCCGATTCGATGCGGGTCAACGAGGTCATTCTCCTCCTCCTACTCGCTATCGCTATGACCCCGCACAGCGGTCAATAGTCTCCCAGCAGCTGCGAAGCAGTCTCCGATCTGTTCCTGCTCCAAAACAAGACTCAGCTGGGTCCAAGCCGTACAGTAAGTTTACCTCACGTTTTCACGCACGCGGAATGCGTGGATGGCTTGGAGAAAGTCAGCTTTCTCCACCGTGCAATGTACTGTACAAAACCCCTCGCGTGTGTGTGACTGGCACGCACAGAACCTTACAGGCTAAACGAATGGCCTACTTAATAGAATATTTAATGATAGCCTACCTGTTAGAAAGAACTCGTTATATGAAGGGAAAATGTCAATAATACTTTCTTTTCTACAGCTTCGAGAAATGCCCGGAGTGAAGGTGGGCTGCGGGGAATGTCACCCAAATTCACGAGCACGCCAATCAAAGCGTCGTCCACTGCCGTGTACCAACTATTCACTGAAACTGATTCTCTTCACGACGTTCTACCAAACAATGAACCAGAAACTCTGCTCCTCAACGCATCTACCGCTTCTGCTGCACTCCAGCAGCATTTCGAAAGACAAACATCAACCTCAAGTCTTGTCAACGCTACGTCTTCATCAGTGAAAGTTGTGGAAGGATATGAGACTTTCGAGTTTGGTCTACCTTCTTCAAAGTCAGCAACAGAAATGAAGCAAATGTTTGACGAGACCATGAGCCGAATCCTACAAGATGGAAATTCTGAATTTGATGAAAAATACGGACGCTGGATTCAGCAAGTATTTCAATTACAATTGGCTAAAATGCAGACTCGTCTCACTCAGACTTTCACTATGAAATTGGATAGCATTGTCAAGACCAAGGAACAGCATTTCACTGAAATTCAACGACAGTATCGAAACAAACTACTGGAATTCGAAGCAGCCACGGAGAAGTTTCAAGCTTGGATTGATACGCTCAGTAAAGAAAATGAGAAATTGAAAGTGTCCAAAGATGCTATCATTTCGGAATTGAAACATCGAGAAGCAACTGCACAACAGCGCTTCAAATTGGAATTGGATCGACAAGCAAATGAGATTCAAGCTGAGGCCGAAAAGGAAAAGTTGAAAGTTCAAAGAAGACACGCAGATCAACTTCGAGCTGTCAGTGATAAATCCATGGACCAAGTTTCACAATTGGAGGAGCAGTACAAGCGTCAGGTGGATTCTTTGCAGATGCTTGTGACGGAGCTTAAGGTAAGCTTGAAAAATCAAAATGCAAATCGACGATATTCTGAGTTTGAAATTTTAAAATTTTTACAGGCTCAAATCGTCGGCCTGGAAAACGAGCTAGAATTTTCTAGAAACACTTCTGGTCGCCATTCTCTGATCGACGCTAGAAGTGTTCATAGTGCTAACCACGAACGTGAGCAGATCCTACGACTCGTCACTGATCTCCGACAGAAATTGGCAGAAGCCGAACGAGAAAAGACCGTACTTGCTTCTGCTCATAATGAAGAGATTGCTGAATTGCAGTCAATTTCGGATAGTCGAAAGAAAGTAGGATGCAATCCAATACTTTCAAAACTCATTATATTACTGAATCTAATTTGATCTCTATTCCATTTTCAAGCACATGACCAAGCAGATAACAAAATCTCAAACGATTATCCAGAACCTAGAGGCCGAACATCAAGCTGAACTAACAGAAATGGAAAAACGCCTTCAAGAACAAGAGAAAGCAAATCAGAAGGCTATTGATGAATTACGCCAGACTTATGGAACCAAGATCAACGAACTGACGGCTACAGTGGAAGGACTGCGAAGAAAACAGTTTGCCAGCGTTTTTTGAACTTCAGAACTTTCACCTGCAGTGTACAAAATCCTGGAGAAAGTCTATTTGTAAATATGAGTACATCCAAACAATATTTTTATGAAAGCGCAGATCCAATTAAACGGATTTTACAAAATTGTAAGTGGCTAGGCCATTTGTCACACGACCATATTCCAGGAATACTCTATATTGTATGTAGGTTCTAAACTGTCCGTAATTTACTTGGCCTATTAAATTAAATGAGAAGTTTCAGTAAACCGGTCTTTTTGCTAACGGTTGTATATTTTAATTTAATTGGATTTGGCTACAACTGCTAAAAATTTCTAATAGATAAAACGCAAAGCTCGGGAGAAAACGCCTGTAATTTACTGCGCTGAGTGTACCCAGGGAGCGGAAAAGGTTCAAATCAAACGCTTGCAAGAGTGTGTGCTTGTGTTTAGATTCAAATTCCGGCTAATTTGTTAATTATTTTCTATTTTTGATAGTTCGTAATTTTGATTATTTTAAAATTGAGTCTACAAATACTGCGTGGTATTAGCCGAGGTAGCAGATGTGCTTACCTGTCAATGACCTGTGCTCGGCGGCTGTCGTCTGTACCAGAACCTCAACAAATTGCCGTGTCCACTCCGCTAGGGGCTGAGAAATCCTACGACCCTAAAATCGTGTCTTTGGTCAAGGATATTTCCGGATTGACCCTACTTCAGGTTTCGGATTTGAATGAGCTGCTCAAGAAGACACTGAATATACCAGATACACCGATGATGGGGTCCTTTGCAATGGGGCCGGCTCCTGTCGCTCAGCAGGTAACAAGGTTCAAATGTCCAACAGTTTGTAGTTGAAATGAAAGGTGACGTGACACCCAATAATGGCCGGGTTATGATGTCCAAATTCTGCGGAAAAGCAAGAGCACAAATGGCGATTTGTAGGTACGCTGTCCGTTGATGACGACGACGATGGACGAGCTTGTTGGCCGTTAAAATTAAATCGAAGCTTTTGATTGGCTGAAATACGAGTTTTTGAATTCAGGGCGGAGGTTTATGCGTATGAAACGTAGTTAATCGTATTCTGCACGTAGGAATATGCAATATTCAATATCCCACTGCACTGCCATTTCATGAACCTCTGAATAAAAATTTCATTTGCAAAATACTTCGCCAGTTTTTTTTTTTAAATCAGTATAACATTCTATTTAAATTTAACATAAATCAATTGTTAGTTCCAATCTCCAAACATGATTTTGTGTTATCCAGAAACGTTATTCAACTGATCGTTCAAAAATTATATAGGTACTTAATTGCAATCTTGGCTAATAAATCTGTAAAATTTCAAATATTATATCGATAAGTTGTTAGAATGACTATAAATTAAATGTTCTGTTTAAACTCTAATTAAATGTTTTTAATGATTTATTACAGGAAGAAGAAGAAGTAGTTCCAGTCAAGGTTCAAACGAGCTTCACAGTCAAATTACTCAAGTTTGATGAAGGAAAGAAAGTGGCACTCATCAAAGAAATCAAAAGTCTCTTGGAAGGTTTTAATCTCGTTCAGGTAATTTTTTAATTTTTCACCTAATTCATTCTCAGTAAATATGGGTAGATAAGCTTTTGATACGGCCTAGTTTGTCTTGTAACTTTAAATAAATGATTGCAGGAACGACAAATATATACCTACGCAACGCATAATGAATTTATCGATTGCAAAATTATATAATTATCAGTTATCAGTTCTAATAAAGCATCTAATCTATGACTTTCGAGTAATTAATGATGATTGACATCTATTTCAGGCCAAGAAGTTTGTTGAATCTGCTCCAACCACCGTCAAAGCTGACATTGGAAAAGAAGATGCTGAAAAATTAGCCGCAGCTCTCACTGCAGCCGGTGCCACTTGTGAAATAGTTTAGAGTACTGGAGAAACTAATCATCTATCTTCAGGTCGTAGTCAATAATATTCTAAAATTATCTTTATATACTTTCTCAAGACGAGATAATTGTATGCGTTATTTGACTTCAGGCCGTAAGCCAAATTGAAACCTCAGTTAAAATGGTCGACGCTGTTATTCAATGTCCTACCAGCGTCACCAAATTCCTGATCTTGAGTGATCAATTTGGTGAGGCTGCTTCTTACTTGAATTATTTATCAATTTTTGAAAAAACTGTACTCTGTACTCGTTGGCTCATGACTTCCGGCTAATAAAGCGTTTGTTTTAAATTTAAAAGCATTTAATGCTAACTCCAACCCAATTTCAGCATAAAGTGAACTTATGATTTTATTATAATGATAATAAGTACGATGGATTTACAAATATATTAAGTGATTTATCACAAACATAGACCCTTTAGAATAGAATAGTACAATTATTATTAGATATGATTGACAAAAAGCAACATAATAAATAATTATTTCTTCAACTTCAAATTGACTAAAATATAGTTTTTCTCTAATGTTCCATTTTCCAAACCCAATTTAAACAGCACAACAACTAGATTTTTTACAATTACTACGTCTTGGCATTTGATACATGCAGACAGAACGCTATTTTGCTAATTACAAGGAAACAAAGCACCTAATTGATAGACAATTTATAATTTATAGATAGTGTATTTTGCATAATATGCTTGGATAATTGTTTAGAACATATTCAAAACGAAAAACGTAATTTTTAAATTCAAACTAGAATTGCCAATTATTGGACAATTTTCAATATTCATATTTCAAAATTCAAATATTTACAGTTACAACTTGTGCGTGTGCTGTGCGCGCCTTGCTGCGGCGCTTCCAGTATTTTTTCTAAATTCAAAATTCAAAGCTTTTCTCCCTGAGGAGAAAGTCATTGCCAGAATCCACTGAATTTTCTCCTCGACTCGCTAAACTTCCACACGCCGCGTCACGTGTTTGCATACAAAAATATAATTAAAATAAGTACTTTTCAAGTACAGAAACTAAGCACTAGAGACTATTTACA
>VNWX01000523.1:0-21026 GCA_009869905.1 Ceratophysella communis | reverse complement strand
ATATATCCGCATCATAATAATCATGCAAAGAAGCCCCCGCAAGCATCGCTAAATCATTTGTCAGCAATTCTGCTGAGGCGTTACTTGTAATTTTCCATAGTTTACACAATAAGCCTATTAAATTTTGAGCTGAGGTGGCTGTGGGCTCTTGGCTGAATAATATATTATTTTCGGGTTTTCATCCAATCCAGGTATAGATATCTACACAAGAGGTTCTTACAAATTGGGTTTGTAGAGTGAAGCCGCTTACGACGGCGAATCGCTTTCACCTTATAAATTTGTCTGATAAAATATGCATTAGGAAATGAAGTCCGTTCATTCAAGATTAGGTGTATTGGTCTTTAGAACGTGAATGTCAGGTTGCTACAGAATGAAGGTTACACTTTCGTGTAGAAAGCATTGTTTGTGTATTCTAAGAACCTGTTCTAGATTAGCTGCATATATATTACTACGTTGTGTGAATAATGCTTTAGAACTACTGTTATGTTCAGTGCGGTTGTGGTTAGCTGATAAGCTCTAAGCCCCGACCTGGACCTTCGGATTGATAAATTTGCATTTTGCATGAACATTTTTCATATCGTTATAATTTATATGCTTTAGGAAGGTTATATATCACCGGGGAAAATGTAATTTAGAAAATGCTGACATATGAGTGTTGAATGCAGAAGGACTTATAATTAGCTCGTGTGGTCCGTTTTGCATGCACATGGAAAAGTTTGAAGTTTTTATGGGTTTATGCTTAGGTATGAAGAGTAGCGTTAGTGTTAGGGACTTTCCACGAGCTGAAACATAGGGCAGGGCACATGACACGCAGCAGCTTGCTCGGTACGTGGTACCATATAGGGTTTCAATTTCAAGGTCAAAGGTTAGTGCAGTAAAATATATTTCTTGATAAAGCTTTTATCAATATTTTTTTGATATTTACCATTTGCATGGATAATATATTTCTAGTGCAGTCATGAGCAGTTTTAATTTTAAGGCTTTGCTGATTGATTTCTTTAGGACTACATTAGCTGGCTTTTCGAAAGAGAATTTGAAATTACTCATGTTTTTGTCAATTGTGCGTTTCTGTGTTTGTAAATTTAAAATTAGTCATGTCTCGGTTATTGTGCGTGTAACCAAGTGTATTAAATTTATGTTCTCAGTGCAATAGTTCTGTTGGTTCAGGTTCAAGATGTACTAACTGTATAGTAATTTTTGTTTAACGTAAAGCGAGTCAGCGAGAAATGTATGACTTATGAAAGGATACTAGCGTAGTTTAAACTTCTCGGTTACCTATATGTAGATAGCTAGTCATGTTATCAAAATGATTTTTTCCTGACAACTAAAATTAGTATTATTTTTCAAGATTAGGGTGTCTCGCAGCTTCTCATTGCTACTTCTACAAAGGCAAAGGAAAATTTAAATGAGTCCTACCCCTACCAAAACACGGAGAAGAAAAAATTAATTAGCTATTCTATAAGAGCAGTAGAAGACTGCGAGCCACCTGCTAAGGTCCAGGGTCTGATTTAAATTTAGTATTTGAGAAATTTTTAATCGACTTTTTTTTTTAAAAAAAAAGGAAAATTTTAAACCAGGGATGTATCGCTAAAAATGACAATGTGATGACTCCGTTCTTGTCATCGGAATTCGGAAATACCAAGCGAACAAACATACCGCAGGCTTACAAAGTGTATTTACATCAAAAGCGGCATTTCCTAGGAATTTATAGCTTAATTTACGCAGTCAATCTTACTTAAAATCGTGGGAAAGTACCTATTAAAGACTTATAGGCTCAATTCTTGTTGAAGCTATAATTTCTTAAGTATCTAATTTATAGCATTTCACTCACTAATGCTTTAATTGGTATTTTTTTGTCGATATCGTCATGTTCTGGCGTGGGATTGACTAAATTTGCTATTTCCCAGCTATAAGCTTCTGTCACTTGTCACTATATATTTTTCACACAAATCACAAATAACAAATCAGAGTCCAAATTCAGAGTATAAATAGTTGAGCCTCATGATCGAATCATAAAATCATAATTCCAGGAATTCGATCCGAATGGAAATATACTGCAGCTATTTGGCATGATTATAGGTCAGAGAAAGATACATAGTAGATGCATAAGATTACGAATGCGTTCATGTTATGCCCTATCCCGAGCGACCCTTGCTAATTGTTATGATTTCCCCTATCAGAATAACAACTCTCTATTATGACACTCTGTTAATTTTTTCCCCATAAGGTACCTGCACCAACCCTCATTGAACCTCGTAGTATATTAGGGGATGCCAAGAAATGTTGGAATGGGAGTCGAGTCTTCGGAAAGGAACAATTGCACAAGCACGGGCAACAGTCCAGCAAGTCTCTACAACAATAGCATTTACGCATCCAAGTCAAGACCGAGACGTGGCGGAAGTACTGGGGATTTGGATGTGGACACTACGGCCTTTCTCAAAATGGGCAGTACAAGCAGTAGTCGAACGAAGGGAGAGGTACTGGAAGAATCGCCGATTAATAAGCCTGCACAGCATTTTCTCCGCGGTGGGCGGAAGCGTGGACGCCTACGTCATGAGTCCACGGATACGGATGGGTCGGATACATCGTCAACGCTCGAGCGTGCTCCGCCGGATGGTGGATACGGGTAAGATTTTAAATCAGGACTTAGCTAATTCCTCGGTCAAATTTTCGGTTGCGTTTCCGCGTAATTCTAATGACTGAACAAACTTGATTTCAGCTGGGTAGTCGTGGTGGCAGCATTTTTGATAAATATGGTGGCTGACGGAGTCACCTTTTCTTTTGGCGTTTACTACGTTGAGTTTTCAAAGTATTTTAAGGAATCCAAGTCCGCCACATCTTGGATCGGAAGTCTGTTAGCTTCAATGCCGCTGCTATCCGGTCCTGTTGCTTCATATTTGGCAGATCGTTATGGCTGCCGGAGAGTCACTATTTGTGGAAGTCTTCTCGCTGCCACTGGATTTCTCATCTCTTCATTCGCAGGTACGAATTATTGGCTATTGAAATATTCGATAATTTTCTGAAGCTTTCCAAATTCGAAATATTTAATTAACATAATGCCCGTACTACTTTCAGAGTCAATGTGGATGCTCTACGTGACATTCGGAATTCTGACTGGCATTGGACTTTCACTTTGCTACGTGGCGGCCGTGGTTATTGTGGCATATTATTTTGAACAAAGAAGATCTCTGGCTACTGGGATTTCTGTTTGTGGCGGCGGGATTGGCACTTTTATTTTTGCACCTCTGACTCAGTTTCTCATTGGTAAGAACCTTGAGCTGAGCTTGGATACAAATTAATAATCTATTTGATTTTTTAGAAAATTACTATGGATAAACTATTTGGTTTGTATAGATAATTATGGATGGCAACATACGACGAGGATATTGGCTGGAACTTTTCTGCTCTTGAGTATCTGCGGAATTCTAATGCGTGATCTAGAGTGGACCAAGAAGTCCAAGAATTCTCAAAAATCTAAGTAAGGTTTCACTTTATTTGTAATTTGGTAAATTTACAAATTTACTAGCCAATTTTTTTTAACTGTCCCAAGTTAATTTTTTAGCACAAATTTCGTTCTCATTAGTGTAAAGTGTGACACAGAGATTAGGCTTAACTTTCTCCGTTTGCCTTTCCCCAGCGCACCAAGCATGGACTGCCTACCAGGTGAGATTATGGGCTCCAAACCCGAGCGCCTCTGTTCATCTGCCATTTGCATCCCGACCTTCGTGCAAGAACAAGAACGGTTGTGCACAGCTCAGGGTCACCAGGAAAACCGCCGTCCCAACTTCATGCCCGCTCATGCCCTCTCATACCCCTTCAGCAATAATAATAGTCCCAGTCACCCTCAAACAAATTCAAATTCACCCAAAGATCCACCGGTCGCAAATAAGGAACTTCCGACAGTGAAAGTCATCAGTACTAGGGTTCCTTATGGCGCGGTCAACAATCCCGCGAGTATGGTCAATATTTGCTCGTCGCCTTCGTCAGTGGCTACTGGGAACTCCAACTCGGCTCAACAGCGACTGAATAACAACGGTCTTCCACAGCACCCCACTGCTGCCGGGATTCGGAGCTATGTGGTCACTCATACTTGGTAAGGGACTATCACTCGAGCCATCACTTGAACTGCCAGAGTCTTAGAATATCTGTTAAGATTTTACATTATGTTTTTTGGCGTAAAGTTTCGATTTTCTTTCGCTCATTTGAAATAAGGTGAAAGCCAACTTTCACCATGCGATTCACTGGTAAAACACTGCGTTTTTTTTATGAATAAGCTAAATTTCACTTGATGTTTACAGTGCGGACGTTGGAATTCATCGTCACTCGTTGACCTATCGTGGAGCAGTGCTGTCATTGAAGAGATATCGACTACGCCCAGCTTCTTCATGTCCGGACATTATTTCAGTGGCAACTACAGACGATCGGAATTCACACGTAAGGCCATATCCCATATCTAACCATTTTTGACATACGAGACTATGGTGACTAATTTGCATGAAATTTATATTTGTCCAGGAGTGGAAAGCCGTGGTAGCTGACATTTGCAAACTCTGCCATGCAGTTTGTGAATGGAAAAATTTGTATAACAGTCGCTTTCTTCTCTTCTTACTCTCAAACTTTCTTCTTTACATGTGGTGAGCATTATGCGGCTTCTTAATTGGACAAAACTTCTTCAAAATTTTAAAATGTGGTGTTCTAATTTTATTTAATATTTCAGGTATGATGTGCTATACATCTACCTCCAAGACGCGGCTCTGCAAGAAGGCTATGACGAAGACAAGAGCTCATATTTGATTTCTATTGTGGGATTATTCAGTGTTGTTGGAAACGTGAGTTTTAGCTGCAAAATTAAGTATTTATTTTGTGGTTTCTGAATTACGAACTTTCTCTTTTTGACTGTTGTAGCTGTCGTTGGGATATGTTGGAGATAAAGACTGGGCTGATTCGACTTTAGTTTATGGCATTTGTATGTTTGTCTGTGGAGTCTCCTCAATGTTAATTCCTACTTTGCTGAGCTGGAGTTTTGTGCCGCTGGCAATTGGATGCGGCGTTTATGGTAAAAATTACAAATTTTAATCCAAAATTGGAAGTTAGATATAACCGAACATTGGCTAATTTCAAATATTTAACTATAGGAATGACTATCGCTGCCAACTACAGTTTAATTACGATTATTCTTGTTCACGTAAGGAGTTACTTTCTTAATTTTTCAATCGATAGAATTCGATAAGTAGAAGTAGCAAGTAGCTAAAATATTAATTTAATTTTGAATCCAGGTTGTCAGTCTGGAACGTTTTACCAATGCGTATGGCCTTTTATTATTGGTTCAAGGAATAGGGTGAGTCCATCCAAATTATATTTTAATTTTGAGGCTCTTTGAAACGGTGAATTTGCGCCTCACGAAGTTTCACCGCTTTTACTTTACATTCATATTGCATTTGATATGTAAACGTGGAAGTCTAATTGCCACTTTCTCTTTGACTTTCAGAAACCTGGTCGGACCACCTATTGCTGGTAAGTTGCTTTAAAAATTTTAGTAATTGTAGAAGTAATGCCCCCGTTAAATTGAAATATAATGCGGTGAAATTCCGAGCCATTTTGGTAATGCTTAATTGAACGAATCCCCTTATATCGTTTCAGGAGTGATATATGATTGGACTGGAACCAGCTCGTGGTCATTCATGATCTCTGGGACTGGAATAGTAATGTCAAGTGTTTTTATACTCGTTCCCAAAATATTCAGTCGCTGCTCAACTAATCGAACCTGTGAAGACGACGAGGAAGCTGATGACGAAGACGACGATGAGGAGGAAGACCAATAAAAAATTCAAACAGAAAGTAATAAAGTGTTCGCTCACTCAACAGAAACTAATTTAGTGCAAAAACAGAACTGGTTCGTGGTTTGTCTTGTCCATTCTTAATGTCTTATCGACCCTGAAGTCCCCATTGAATATTATATCCTGATTAACCTGACCTTTTGCCCTTTAGATCTTCAATATGTACCTATTACTTTAATTTGTAATATTTTATTTATAGCGTTTTAGGAAAATAAATGTACTGATAGGTTCGTTTGAAAATCTCGTACGTTTTCTTAGATTTTCGCGTATTCTGACCTTTGGATTTGTCGTTGAACTCTTGACCTTTAGAATACAAAAGCAGATCGTTACCAAGGTTTGTGTGCAGAGTGGCTAATTTACAGCACAAATTTTGACTCGATCAATAGCTACAGTCCGTAGAGAGTTCAAATGAAAACTAGTACAGCATAGCAAGCTAGAATTATTACGGAAATATTTGTATAGAATATTTAGCGTTTTTTTTATAGCACACTCGATAGTTTTATTTTTCATTTACAATTTAATGTACTTCTCATCTACATAGAATTCGCATGTAATGTTTTGAATTTTACCTAATATGTAATTTCTTGTTTATATTCAGACGTCTCCGATGACAAGTACTTTAAAATCCTGTGATGGGATCCCAGGATCCTCTTGTAATGGTGTACCTCTTATGCAAACTAACATTTTAAAACTAATGAATTCCAAACAAATTATATAGAACAATCTAATAGTTAGGAAGACACTAGTGAGTTTGGAAGGTGCAGAAATGAAATTGCAATATAATATCGACAATTTACTTTCTTCCTACTGATATTTCGAGTTAAGTCAGGCAAAGCTTTATTAAGAATTTCAGCTTTATTCAAGTCAAGCCCGAGGTGGGCCAAATTCAAGCTATATATCTAGTTTTAAATAGCTTATAATAATTAACTGTTTTTTTCTGATTTCTGACCTTCGACTGACTCTATACTTACCTTCTGAGTTTATGTATTTGTGATAAATACAGAATGGTTTTATTATTAGGTACCTCTATTAAAAATTTCATAGATTAATGTTCGTGTTCGCGCATTATGAATTACGCAGTCTGTTTTCGCCTGTATATCTGCATCGTTCATATTTCTTATCCATTTCTTAAGGTCCTTTATCGCAATACTAAATAAACTATGCAAATAATATTAACATTATGATAAGTCTACTACTGATATTCTAGACCTTAATAATTTCAATCTGAATTAACTAATAAAATATGATTATTAAGAGAATTACCATTGCTAACGCCCAACAGGATTTAAGTTAAATTTTTCGGAGTACGTTTTCCAATTTATTCAATATTTCGTCGCTTTGTGCATTCACTAACGCATGGAAATTAAAGCTACGATTGCGTAGATGAATACTGCGGAATGTACCCGAAAGGTCACCGCCTTACCCGTGTACTTGTAGTAATACTCTCTTGAAAATTCCTTTTCCATGACCTGACCTCTGCCCTTTCCATGAAAGGTTAGATTGAAGGTCGAAGTGACGGTGCCACCTATGTAGATCAGTTCAAGCGTTAAACGTACATCTCAGTGGAATTTTCTGATAATTGGTGGTAATCATATATTTTCAAAGCAATGCGAGCTTACCTGTTGCAAGCAGAACAAAATATTTTTTTTTCTTCAAGTCATAGGTCAAGCGCGGCTGCTCCACAGTGGACCAGAGCAAATAATGCGGACGGAATTCGACGCTAAATTCGGTGGGTATGTCGAAGGTGCACATGACCCTGGGTTCAGTCTCAATTCCAGTTACTGATGCAACTATTTCCACGTTCTTGAAGAAAGGATTCGGAGAAATCATGCTGTCGAATACGGGTACATTGATTTTGTCTATCCCGTTCATGGTCATGAAGAGCTTGTAGTTCCCATAGCCCATGAAGGCACAACTAAAGGCAACTTCCATTCCCATCGAACGGTCATGTGAAAACGCTGCGGCAACCTGTGCAAGTTTCGTGGTTATGAGGATCTTCAAGATAGATGCCGACGAGGATATACGGATGGCTACCATTTTACACTTACCCATCCAATGGGACTGACTGGAATGATTACTCCGGGAATTTCCTTATGATGCGACACAAGGTTAATTCGGAGTCTCTTGAAACCCGACTTGGGGACTTCTCGAATGGCCATCAAAGCATGACACTTCTCTCGCTGAATACAGGCATCCTCATCATCGAAATGATAGCAGAGAGCCTTTTTATCGAAGCAAGCCTTATAGACTTTGGAGATTTTCGCCAATTTAGCCGGATCTGCGAGTACCGGGAGTTTCCCAACCAAGCTTGGTCTCCTCGTTTTTTCCGCGATGGTTTTTTCAAGCAGATAGATGTCCGAAATGACCTTTTGTTAGTAAGCTAAATCAGTATTGAATTGAGCGTTCGATCAAACTGCACGAAACTTTGTAGAATGTGTTTTTTTACCATGTTTTCTCTCTCATGAGTTGGCACATAAGTAATATGGGAGTACATGCCCCCATCTGGAATTCGTTCCCGCTTAATATGCCCAAATGACATCTTGACACTCCAACCTTCCCCTAGAGCGCGGTCATCCCTACCTCCGAATTTCTCGAGTCCAAAGGTATCTGAGACAGTAGCGAGATTGACATGAAATTTTCGGCCGTCCCAAAACGTTTGCTTGTAGGTCCTTTCCTTGGCATCCAGAATGAAAGAACAGATCAAGGTGTCTTCTCCCTTAGGCTTAAGAATTGTTGACCAATACACACCCGGGGCAGCATTCACGTACGGAAAGCCCAGTGAAATTCTAAAAATTTATAATTCAACCCATCGTTCTAAATTCCAACTCAAGGTCCGTAATATTATTTGATAAAATATATGAGGAACCTGCCTGGTTCTTCCGCGCCTCCAGGCCTTCTTGTGATGATCGCGCCAGCCCTGTACTCGTGGTTCGCCCATAATACAGACATACCAGGGGTTATAATCGTCTCGCAAATCTGGTTTAGTCGAAAAGGTAACGCCGATATACTCCGTAGGATAACAAGCAGTGCCCACGGTGTACACTTTATGGAAATATCGACTGGGGTCACAGGAGTAGGCCGTAAGACGAGGTGGATCCGATCCCAACGTCTGCTTGGCTTTCATTCGATATGCAAGAGTAATTTTATAGAGTTTACTAGGCTTAGGCGGAGTTTTGTCACGACGGTCCAAGTGAAGATTTCGTTGACACAGGCTGTCACTGAGAGGTTGTCGATCGAAGCCTTGGCAGTTAATTGGAATGTACTCTGTGATAGAAAAAATGGCTCGGCAACTCTTCGTTGATTTGGCTGTTGCATTGAAGCCCTGTGAGAACAGAAAAGTCGGACGTCAGATAGCAAATGCTCAGTGACCTTGCCTCTGAATGCCATCCATTTCGATTAACAACTTACGGCAGACCCGTAGGGGTAGTTTGCACATCTGTTCGGATCATTGTACGGAATTGTAGACGGTGTGACGGGCTTGTCGCTCCCGAATGCAATCGGAGAGTCATCATCCGTAAAGTAATAGCAAACACCCTCACAGTTCAAGTTCATGTCCAACCAGGTCATTCTCATTGGCCGATCATCGTGACATTCAGCAAATCCTATGACGTTGCAGAGTAACAACAGGCTGCACAAGCAACCTGTCCAGTAGCGTCGGCTAAGAAGCATCGCCGCCTTTGGGATTTATCTCGTCTAGTGCTGTTTTGAGACTAAATCTGATAAATCGATAACGATACTAATTCCTTATTCTGAAAATCTTTAAGAAAGGATACCTACTATTAGAACCAAATTATAATTTTGTTGAAGTGAAATTCAAATATGCTTTTAGAACTTGCCATACCAACCTAACCATGCATGAGGTATGTACAGGCAGCCTCTGCACGGAACATACCTCTTGCATGCAACCTAACATAATGCCTCTGAGCTTTCGCGACATAAGACCTCCTCTTATTATTACTGAAATCTTAACTACCCGACCACGAATTAAACATCCTATTACTAAATACTTTAAGATTGCAAAAGTAATATTTTATTAGATTTGTTTTAGCAATTCGCAGTTATCACAATACTCTGGTTATTTTCAGTCCTTCGACTGGACTTTCAATTAAATAATTTAGATTATTATCATCAATATTGTTTTATTCTTCTTCTTGGGCTCAAACACGAACTGAACTTCTATACAAAGTGCATCGGAAGCGTGCTTGGCAAAACTGGGATTGAGTTTTTAGTATCCTTAACTTACGTCCTGAAACTAGTTAATTATGTAGGTATGTATTATATTCGTCCTGTTGGATCTGAAAAGGTTAGGCACAAATTTAGAATTATAAAATATTATTTTGTGTCTACGTTTTGGATTTTGAAATGCGCGACATCCGAAAAGCGTGTTTCAATTTCAAAACGTTAAGACTAATTCACAATTTCGCTTTTCGCTTGCTCAGGTTAACGCTCCAGTCCAGCACGAACCCTCCTCGCGTCGACACTGAACTGAAATCGTTCAATAAAAACGATGTTAGAGAGACAGCATGAAATATTTCTTATAAAAAATATCGTCTGCAGAGTACCGCCCGATAAACAGCTACCTAAGTTTTAATGTGTTTTTAATTCCAATAATTTTTTAAAGTTCTGCTAAACTTTAATACTACACTTTGCTGTACAGGCTGCAAATCGAGACACTGGATCAGCTGAACAAGCATATCAATTTCCGTGAACGAAACTCCGCTAAAGGTCCCAGTTTTGGCAACACGTTTCCGATGCACTTTGTGTAAAACCTCGAGAGCAACAACAAAATGTCGTATAGACAGAAATCAATCTTAAGTTTTTAAATTGCTAAGTCGAATTGACTGTCGACCAACTACGTATGAAATTGTGATGTGATTCCTGATAAAAATTACATGGAATAAATTATTGACTTATCGGAAGCTTCCTTTGAACTCAAAATGGGTATCGTTTATTTTCATATAACATAGGTGATTGAAATTGCTAGGCTGGAATCTTTGGTTTAGCTTTAATCATAGGGCTTTTCGCAATATTCTTAACTTAAAATTAATCTATCGACACTGGATCTGTAATTAGAAGCTGTCTATGATAATGATTTTGTACGTCCGAATAGCCAGGGATGGAGTTGATACGATTACTGCACTGTAGGGAAGAAAGATGAAGTATTGTTACCAAAATCTAACCTAATGAAAGGTTTGGACAGCTCACTTTTTTCCTTAAGAATGAGTACGTCATGCCTTGGAAGGTGCATCATGAGTCGTTTTCGAACACGGAGAAATCCACAGAACAAAAGCAAGAAGCACCCTGATAGGGAGGCAACGATAATGACCACGAATATCACGTCACTGAGCCCGCGCGTGTGCGAATAAACCTAAATAAAAAGGGAAAATATAAATTTTATACAAAAATTGGCTAACCGAATTGACCGTAAGATGAACTGAATGTACCAGAATGTAGCCTGACATTTCATCAAAAGAATCGAATTCGCCCAGAGTAGCTTTGAAGTGGAAGAGTCCTGTACCATACAGAATGAACTTCAGATCTGGAAGCATTGTAGAACCGGTGACCTCGATTCAGATTTCTATTTCCGTTGATATTGCTTAGATATTCATTATCTGTTCCATTCCCACCTAAAAACGAAAGATTTCGTGTGATGAGTCGCATTGTAAATCGTATCGCAGAAGGAAGTAATGAAAATATTGCAAAACGTACTCATAAGACTGTAATCCCGTTCGGCCATTGACTTCCTCGACTCGAACGGAAAAGTGAGGTTTGTGCAAATAGTACTTTGGATATTGATATTCCGGAGCCATTATAATAGGGTACTTGAGGCTTATCACAAATTCTGTATTTCGACTGTAAACGAAAACCTGCGACATGAACGAAACGATATAATTTAAGCACAACGCAGGAAAACGATTGATTTTGATTTCGTACCTTTTCGATACAATCCGTGTAATCAGGGTGAGACTCAAGTTTATCCGGATTTTTACAACCGCATTCTTCTCGATTCTTCTTGTCCAAGCAATGTTTGAATTTACCTATATTTTTTTGGCAGTTAGATCAAAGGTCATATCCGAATTTCTTATCTCACTTATCAACAGCGTCAGTTCGGCTTACCAGTTGACTTGGAATCCTTATACCAATCGTTGTACTTGGGCTTAGAAGGGTCAGCATTATAAATATTATCCGTTGTAGGGATATCAGGACCGAGAAGTGTTGTTGCCGGACGATAGTTGACCTACGGATGAAATAAATCAATACCAGCTATCATTTCTTTATATCGCTTTAAGATTTAATGACTGTCTTACGGGTAGGCGTGTGAAGAGCAACGTATGATTTTCACTCCAGGTATCACCTTCAGCCAATATTTCCTTGTCGGCATCAATGTCCGGACCTAGCCTGATAAATAGTTAAAACAATATTTTTTAAAAAAAAACTCTTTATTTGGATTCTCATCGATTTCGAAATCAGATAGGATTGCTGGAGTAAATACTAACGGATAAATCGTCTTCAATGAACTTCCTATCGCCCGCATCATATGAAAGGTGAATGTGAGGGAGCACGGAGTTGCACAGGCCAAGGAGCATGTCGTAAGCCTGACGACGATAGTACTTATTCCTTTCCCCATTCCCGTCGGTGTCACCATGAATTCATACCGTTGAGCCGTTTGTCCATTGAAAAAACTTCGTCTGACCTTCAGTAGCTTCGGATTGGAGTTCGTTGATTTGAGCAGAATTTCTTGCAGCATAATGTTTGCCTCTGAGAAATACAAGTTTCTAAGCTATTACATTTTTAAAACAACGGATGAATAATTATTTTGAATTGGTTCGTGTTCGTAGGTCTTACTGCTATTTCGCGCAAAGAGTTTAACTGTAAACGAGAGACTGTCGTGCAAGTTCAGTGCAACTGATCCACCAGAAGATTTCAGTACGGTGTTATTTACCAGCCGTAAATCGAACTGCAAATATTCATAAGCTGTACTTTTCTGGTTATATAGCAAAAACATATTTTGTCCAGAAACATACCAAACAGTCCGCATTAGTAAGTTTCCAGGGATCTCTAGCATAGTTGTCCGCAGGATGTCGAATCGGGTGAACAGCATCCAAGTAAGTCTTCGTATTCATGTTTATGAAGAATCCTGAGAATATATAAGGATTCGTGTCCGCAACAGCTCAAGACCAAGCCAAGCAGGTACAACCGAATAGAATTACCTTCAAACTGGCCCAAACTAACAGTCATTCTTTCATTAGCCACCACAGTCGCAAAACCTCCTATAACGTGGTACTCGCTCTTTGCTGCTGCCCATTCTTCAGGCGCAGCGTCAATTTTTGCGTATTCGTCGACTGCACCCTTTGAAGATTTGTAGAATTTGTTGATAAGCACACTGAAGTGCCCAGGAATATAGAAGGTCCAACCAATCAACTGCGAGAAACCCTGGTAGACAAAAGAAATAGGAAGTCGAGAACGGTAATAAATAGCTGGCCGCGATCGCGATTTTAAGAACGCAAAAACCCGGGTACAAATATTGATTACCGGTACTCCAGGTAGCTCCCATTTTTCACATATCTCGTCATGTTGTTCCGGTTCCGGTTTGTAGTCGTCTATTAAACATGAGTCCAGAGAAATTAAATGGACCGTTAATTGAGTGGAATGAGATAATGAATAGATGGACAATCAAAGCCTGACCTATTTTTCCTCTCCGGATATAAATGAAGGCTCTGTTTGACATTGGAGCTATGTGGACTTCCGTATCGCATTTCAGGGCTGACATGGGTATACTCTTGCTAACATAAACCAGGGCCGAGTTGACGAATCCTGGAAGCCAACCTCCTCGTAGTGTCTTCAAATGTCGAATATACAGATCACATGTTGGCTTATTCTCACTGCCGGCGATTACATCTGACGCAGGACTATATTCCGAATTTTAGAACGTTATATTTTAGAATCGAAATATAATATTGGCACAAGGGGTATAACAACACTGTATGACACTTAAATTATTACTTCAGGCAATTGATGGTCATTCCAACGTGAGCCTGACCCAAATGAACAGGTTCTCGTTTAGCCCCACGTGCTGGAAACGCTGCTTCGTACAGAACGGCGGTCATTGCATCAATCAGAAACGGCACTAGCGGAGAATCAGTCGGTTTTCCAGCGAGCTACAGGAAGTGGAAACACAAAACTAATACTCCACATCTACGATCGTACGGTTGATATTGCCAGAAAACTTACATTTTTCAAACTGGGAATATCAATACTCTTCACAGCATATCTTGCCCCACTAATCTTCGAAGCCTTACGCTCACCATCTTTCTCCTGATACTTGCTTTTATAGAAATCATAAATGCGTTGAGCTGGTTCCATTTCAGTATTTCTGAGATTTTCTAACAGCTGGAGCTCTCCACCTCCGGAGCCCTTGAGATACCACATGACCAGATTTCCCTGGTAGCTGACTGTGAAATATGCTCCCCGTAGACCTTTGATCAAGTGAGCACCGCTGTACTTGTCTACCCATTTCCGCTCATCCGCCTTATGCGTTTCCTCGGTTGCGATTTTCCATAATTCGTCTTTTGCTACTTGATCGATCTGTGGTATTCCTAGAGACCTAACTTCTTGTGCAAAGTATGCATGCTGTTTGGCAGAAATAAGTAAAACGATTGAGAAATTCAAAACATTCATGAAGTTTTAACGCCTTTAGACTTAGGGAAGCTTTAAGTTTCGAGTGTTTACCCCAATCTTTCCAACAAGTAAAGTTGTGTGGTCTGTGGTCACGCATACGAAACTGTAACACATCAGTAAATAATATAATTATATTTTCGAATAAATAGCTCACAAGTTACATCTGAATGACCTACTTCCTGTCAGGGTGATTGAACCTACACTTGTCAATGATTCCAGGGGCGGACAAGCCTGCAACGGCCTGGTATACAACTGGTCCGCCAGCCTCAGCAATCCAAAGCTGTAGGAAGATCAATTTTCGAAATAAATGATCCAGCTTACGATTATCCGAATTCAGATTAAGGAATGCAATAACCTGGTCGCCCATAAACATTATATCCATTGATCCGATAGACACAGCCGTTTTATGAATTGTAAAAGATTCCGGGAAATACGTCGACAAAAAACCTTCCCCCTGTGCAGTTCCCAGCTTTGTGTAGTAATCACCGGGCTTCGTCTTAATGGGTAAAATGAATCTCACAAATCTGGTGGTTTCCTGTTGCAATTGTTAATGTTTTACTGAAAAATTAGACTTCAGCCCTGATCGCCACTACTCGTAACGGTCGAAAATGATGCATGCATGATACTTACAATTCCACGTATGAAAATTTCTATAACTGCATCGAAATGACCTCTCTCGTGGTTGAAGAAAATTGATTTCAGTGACCTGATTTCATTGGTTGCGTTGTCAAAGTGGGAGACTGAAACAAACATGAAACATCGTAGAACAATGGTGGTTGCTATTGCATTGCTAGTCAACCCCAGCACAACTTGCTATCCAATGCCGACTGTCGAATCCTTATCAATTGATTAGCTGATGCCTACCTGTTTTTACGAGAAGCGTCCACGTCGAGTAGGGTGCTTCGGCGTACAAAATGGTTACAGCTTTAGCAGGTGGTTCCAGAGGTGCCTTGCCCATTTTATCTTCCATAACAACCATGATCACAATATCTCCTGAAACGAGACGAAGGACAAGGGTAAAAGGTTCAGAGTTTCATTGCAGTTAAAGCTAATAGGTCATACAAATGCGACTTACGAAAATTAGGCTCCTGTCGGACGTGGCAAACCGGGTTGTAGTGCAGAGAAATAGAGTCCTCGTGAATCAGTGGAGTCGGGAAGGGAATTTTAGCATCATCTTCAGTCTAACGATAAGAGGATTTGATTAAAATAGTAAGTACTTATAATTTTTTGGAGTATTTAAACTACAGATGATACGGGTAGCCAATATGCTAACATCAAAGCAGTAGAAGAGATCTTTCATATCAGCACAGGGGTTCACCAGGCCAAAGGACAAAAACGGTTTATGTTCTTCTTTCATTTTTGCAAATGGAACAGAGCTCAAGACATCAGATACATATAATCCTTTCGTTGAAAGAGCCAAAAGATGGTCATTCGTCATTAAAAGTTCACGCACGAATCCGCATTCTGAAGTCATACAGTATCAAAAACTCAGGTTCAGTTCACCGGTAATAATTCAAAAATAATATTTGACTTTCGTGTGAAGCTTCTAGGTAGTAAGTTGTAATCGTACTTTCTTTAAGCTTAAATAAAACTGACCTTTTTTAGAGTCATCTTTCAGTTTTTCGTTTTTGGTACAGAAGGCGTCTGTGACGTCTTGCCAATCAGGTCCATTCTCAGTCATTAGCAGTGGTATTGTCATAAAGACACTTCGCCTTCCGGTTTTTGTGCTCTGGACAATTATGTAAAACGTAACTACAAAGGAAAGACTCATTTAGTTACAGTATTGCGGCTAGATAAATGGTCTGATAAAACCAAAATTTAAATCTCACCAAGATCTCTGTTACAAGGATTTTCCAGTGCCTGTATATGCTCTGGGGAAATGATGTACGTCAAATCCTGAAGCTCTGGCAAAGCGTGATTGAGCGGGTAAGGTACGACTGCGACAGTATCCTTGATAATCGTTTCCCAATCCGTTAGTGGAGCAGTCGAAAAACGCCATCTTAGGAGGCCAACTTTAATAACAGTATTTGGATTACACATTACTAATAGATGCTGAGAACTACCTTTATTGGTTGTTGTAAGCCTTCGGGCCCTGGGCTCAAATCTTTTTCGATTCCTGTGCTCGACAATTACAACACCCGTGAACTTTTCCGACTCGGATAAAAAGAATTCAACCAAAAGCACTCATAAATAAAAAAAGTTCCACAGTTAAAAAACCCCAGGAATCAAGGAGGTATCTTATTAATTTATTGAGCTGAGTAGGGTGATGAAATTAAACGTTAGCCTTTAGTCTGATTCTGGTCTACATTAAGATTTCTTGGGGTCGAAAGTAATTGGTAAGGGTATAAACTTATTTTTATACAGCATATCCTCACAACAGCCATTGCCGTGTGTATTTAATTAAAATGAAAAATCAAGCTGCCATGCATTGCACGAGTAGTATTTAAATTATCAGACCAAATGTTTACTTACATGTTGAAGAATCAACCAATGTTTTAGTCGTCTTCCAAGATCCAGAGTTGGATGGAAACTGTAGGTACATAGAAGACACATGGTTTTGCAATTAGTATTACGTTCATACTTCTGTAGCACTGGTTATTCGCTGCCATTCAAAATTAGTATTGTAATAATTTTGCACGGGCAAACAGGCGAATCTATTGATTAATTGGCTACTTTGCTGTTGATCTCACTCTTACCTCAACGATCAAGTCGTACGCAGGTAACATCACGTCTGTTTGAAAGCTGAGTAGGTAAATGATTTTTGAATCTCAATTAGCAATATATAAGAACATTGAGAATCTAATTAGAAGCTAGTATGGATTAAGAGTATTGAGGTTTGTCAGGGTGAGTTACAGATTTATTTCTATTTTCTTTCTAACCTTCTATAGTACTCCATGTGATAACTTATGTAGTCATCTGCCAACGTGAAGAACGACGTAGAAATTGCAACGGTCGTATTTACTACCTTGATACCCGGAAGAACTCCCGTCGCACTATTGACACACATGATTGATAATGGTTATTATAAGTATCCAAAGTAAACACCAAAATTCAATGCTGCGATCACAGCCACACAATTTTCAATACAAGATATTTACTTCCAAAAAACCCCTTGCGACCGAACTGATTTCAACCTTATGAGCGTCTTACTTCAAGAATTTCCAGTAGTACTCCTTTCCTTGATTTTGATCTTGTAAGCGTACAGCAGGGTCTGTGGTCGATGCTGGCATGGCTGTCAACTTGTCGTCATAGTAAACCATGTGGATACTAAAGTACTGTCCACTTTTACTGATAACCCACTCACTCAGCATCTTCTCTCGGTCGCTGAGTTCTCGATACGGATTATAATCATCCTCAGCGGACCAGATGTAGGCCTCTGGAACCATTGGAACGCGTCATTTTATGAAATTCGTAAAGATCCAATGAAATATTAAGCTAAGCGAGACAATTCAATGCTCGCAAATATTGACAGTACGACTACGAGTTACGAGATTCCCTGCTGACGATTGGACATCACCGTGTTATCAGTTCTCATTCTCACTGAGAACTGAAAACGCGGTGACGTGCTGCGTGTGACAACAGACAACGACAACTTGTAACTTGGTCATATGGAGATGGACTTGGTCCATCTCTATGGACTTGGTTGACGGCTGGGAAGTGTCAAGATTAACGAATCGGAGACTCATAATTTTGCTCGTACACAACTTATGTTTCGTACTTATGACTTATTTAGAATTTTAAGTAAGTAGAACTTACTCAATGGAACGTTGATACGAATTGCTGACGCTTCACCTCCATTGACTCCATCAACTCTCCAAAGTACGAAAAGGCCAGCTGTCAGCCAAAGAGCATGACAGCAGGCCCAATTGTTGACAAAGTGTGACATTGACCTCCTGGTGTCGGCGTCAAGTCCGACGGCACTGATGACTGGAAGAGATTACAATGTACAACTAAAGCTGATCCTGTGACCTGTAAGCTAGTAAAGTGTTACTCAGGCAGCGATACTTGATGAGCGCAAAAGCTAGACCAACCAACAGCCAGTGGCAGTGACCCTGTCACCTGTGAGTATGATTGTTGTTGTCGACGAGGACAGAGGACACGTCGACGACGATGATGCGATGCGAATGATAAGACTTCGGACTTGCAACGATCAATTCTCAAAAGTTGAAAAATTTCGCGGGTTTGACTCTTCGCAAACAGACACGAGCGAATTTTGTAACGAGAAGAAAAGAAACACAGAAGAAAGCGAAGAACTCGTCGATAATTTTATGGGAAATTCCAGAAAATTAAAAATTTCGATTAAATCTTAATAATGATTTTAAGAATAGGCTTTTTTTTATTCTACGCACTACCTACTTGGTTGGGTTTTGGGTTAGTTAGTAGTTAGTATTTAGGCTGGCATCATTTCTTATGCAATATATCTTGAATTCTTGCATAATTAAAGTAGGTGTACATAGATATTCGCATGAATTCTTTGCATTTGCGAATTAGCCAGCTGTTATTATAATGGGTTATATAGGTAATTTAACAAACTTAATTATTAAGTAGTAATATAACGAACTTTACATTTTTAAATCCATTTTTTATTGTAATTGTGAAGTTATCACACAGTGTACAAGTACAACGAATTCTATAAAATGATTCACGCCTTGCCTTTACCAAACTATCGATTATAATTTATGATATTATACGTTGATAATATTGCTAATTCAAAGAGCTTTGTTTGGCAGCTTGTCAATATTTCAGACTTGACACAAGTGCCACGTAAATATCGAATTAGCTAATAGTTTTGTTTACTTTTACATTAGACCGAAGAATTAAAAAGAACTTGTGTTAAAAAGGGAGAGTACTATTGTCTCGTGTTCAGTCTTTCAGTAATTGAGTCCAAGTTGAGTTGAAATTTTAGCATTTACTTTTGCAGAGCATTTAAATAACATTACTCAATTGCTTAGGCTTTAGCGTTGTCATTTATCAGTTATTATTCATCATTTGAAACAAAAGTACAAATATAAAGGGTGTAGCTATTTAAATGTTTAAATTGAACTCGTTTCAAGATGAAGATATTCAGAAAATTCCATGGATTTCGATGGTTTGAATCACAGTTGGAATTTCGTGTAGCCGGAGTGTTCTTCGTATTAATTTTTAGTTTATATCAAAGTGTAGTTCTTGGAGTAGTCACAAGCTACAATGCAAAATTAGTGCTAATTGTACGAGAGTAATCAACGCCATGAGTTGAGTGGGCGTCAGTGCAAGGCTGGGGTGTACTTGTCAAGGCCAACACAATTTAAATGTGTTTGTGTTCATGGGGTGTAAGTGTCATAATTAAGGAGTTACATAGAAAAACACGGACTGATAAATAGCGGCACGCCACGATTAACACCACATATTGGAAAATTTGCAGATGGGGCATGTACGGTAATTATTGTGACGCTCCTATAGCCGTGGTTGCTGGTGAAAATTACTGCTTCAAAATGCCACCTAATACTCCGGTAATCAAGAAAAGTACAAAATCGTATTACAATCTAGCTCATGTATTTTCACGTTCTTTGCCAAACGCATTAGAAATATGATTACCAAATATGATTTTATCTTGATTCTTTATCCTTACTACCTCAGGTTTCCCAATTCATCATATTCGGGAATCCCAGCTACCCCTTCGAAGGCTCCATTACACATTTCCGAGATCAATTTAAAATATTCACAAAGTTCTATGCTATCGATGAGAATAATTTGGATTTGGATGCTGCCTCGTCTTTTATTACGATTACTGAGCATTTTTGGGAAATTACTTCGTAAGAGGTTTCTAACATTTACTTCGATTAATGCCATTGAAATTGGTGAGATATGTATCAAATTTGTGAATATATAGAGACAAATCGGAAGTGGTCTGTCTATCAGGACTTCAGAAGAAAGCTGGTGAGAAGCAAGTCTGTCGGTTCAGTTCGAACGACTGGACATTCCGCCATGCTTCCAACTGGAGTTTCATCACTGGGCTGGACAAGGGTTGCCGGCCTTCCACCAACATTGTCCAGCAAGCTACTGAATGTATTCCAGTTCCAAGCAACCCAGGTAATGCTCGATCTTCTGATGCATTGGAAAATGGTTCCCAACAAAGCCTAGCAATTATGGATGCCTTTTGTTTACAGAATTTCCAAAGGTTAACGGTATCGAGGTTTGTACTGGAGAAACGATTCAAGTAGAACAAAACGTAACATCTGTAACAACGGAAGACCCTATTATAGATTTCAATACATTTCTACCGTCCACGACAACCCCAACTTCCTCGACGACTGCAACACCAATACCAATCATTTTAAAACCCGACAGTTGCCTGAAAGGTTTTACCCGGGATGACGTCAAAGATTACTGGCAGAATAGCAAGCAGAACACGAACTGCCCGAAATCGACCACAAATGCAGTTTTTCTGGATCAACTTCGACGATTTGCCGTGTTGAAAATGAGTAAACTCTTCAATACACGAACAAGATCGTTGGAACAAATGTCCACATT
>VNWX01000522.1:0-21060 GCA_009869905.1 Ceratophysella communis | reverse complement strand
GTAGGGGAAAATAAAAAATAGGCTCTAGTTCACATGAGGGAAGAAAATGAAGCCCTTTGTGCAAAAAAATAAAAGTAGCTGGCGATTCTTGTGGAAAAAAAAAAGAAAAGAAGAGAGAAAGCAACTGACTGGTGACTCGCAGAGAAAGTCAACAGAAAGGAGAGTTTGAGACTTTTCTTCTTCTCCAAATGCTTGAGTAGTACATAGTAGTATTAGAGAGATAGACACATGGATGTACACGCGAGTACTTTTCGGCCTCAATAGCATTCCAACTCCAGGGCCGGAACTTGGCTCCACATCACATGGACAAGACGTTCGCTACTGGACTATAGGAGCATATCGTGAGTCATATTTTAATATAAATCTGCAGCAAATTTTTAAAAAATTATTTCGTGTTAATCTAATTTATGACCTAACGATTTGTGTTTAATATGACGTGTTGCTTGCAATAAAACAGTGATATTTTCCTAGTAATTTCCGTCCTACAAAAATAATTGCTTCCTTGCAACGTGTGAAAAATACCCAAACTTCGTTAGGACTTTTATTAGTACTTCTGTGTTTAGTTACGAAACAAAATTATTAAAATTGAACCAGTAGAAACAGCATTAAATTGTAGCTAGAAATTTAAATTATAATCGCAAAAAAAAAACCTTGTATATATAGTTGCATAAATATTTTAATGTTCCAAGTAAACATGCGCTACTAGATTGCTGGCCGCCACTGCCGACTAGCCTCTCCAGTGGCTTTACTGGCCTTTCACTGGGCCAAAGAGCTCTATGAACAGTGGTGGTGTCTGTGTGTCTGTCTGTGCATGGGGTGAGTGGAACTGGGTGGGCAGGCATCAGCATTCGTTTCTCGTTTGATAAAAGCAGAACATAGGCTCCTGTCAAAATCCTTCATCCGAACGTTTTGCCGCCGCATCGTTTCTTTTTCATACATTTCCCTCTTCTTTCCCCAGCTCTCTTCTCTCTCTTTGTAAACCATTTTTTTTCGAAGCTTGGTCTCATCTTTACATGGTTAGTCGGCTTGTTCAAAGCCAATTTTGACTCCTCTCACTCCTCTGCTCTCCAGTAACTTCTACTCTGTCCGCTCTTCCGAACACAAGTCAGTGGCGTATAAGAAGGAAGGAAGAGAAATAGATTTCCACTCTGGTCTGCTCGACTTTGAAAAATTGTGACACTTGAAAGACACGTTTTTCTATTCAGTGACTTCCTCCATGAAAGTTTCCCTGGGGCCTTATGCAATGCAGCTTCACCCCAAGGATAATCACAGTGCCGGACACTTGCTCTCAAAATAACGCTTCAATAGTGTTAATTTTTAAACTAACACAAAAGTAGGATGCAATACTTTAGGCCGGTAATACAAATATAGCGATAATTTTGTAAAATTTGTACTTATGGTTACTAATTATAGCTTATGTGAGCAACCCAGAGGTGATTTCTGCCAATGAGACTGGATTCATTCTGTCAATGAGTAAACATCGGCGAAATGGGAATTCTTGCATTAAAATCACATGGTAAGTATGTCAAACCCGCATAGGTGGAATGCTCTACTGTCGGCAAACTTGGTTAAGCTTAGACTCATGTTCATGTCACGAGAACTAGCATATTGCATATTTCTTGAATTGCCGAACTACTCTGTAAGAACTTCTGTTATTTACTTGAACTTTGTATGAAAGGGCGTTGGTTGGTGAAAGTGGTGACCAGGAGGCTGGTGACAAGTAGAACTCGGGTTCATTCTTTGTAGGGCTCCNTTCTGTTATTTACTTGAACTTTGTATGAAAGGGCGTTGGTTGGTGAAAGTGGTGACCAGGAGGCTGGTGACAAGTAGAACTCGGGTTCATTCTTTGTAGGGCTCCAGGGAAAGTGGGTCCGAGGCGGTTCTGGTTCTCGCTGCTAAGAATAGCTGAGGAAGAGGCTCTTGAGCCGGTCGCCCAGCTCCGGCCCCTCAACCCCAGCCAATTTTTCCACTGGTGGTGGCCAAGGAGCTGCTGTGAGGGTCGTGGACGCCAGGACTGGGCTCGGACGAGATGAAGTGTGAGGGCGGGCGAGGGAGAAGGGTGTAAACAGAGATAAGAGCCCAAGGTCCGAATTCCCTCAATACTTAATCCACTCCCAATACTCCCGAACGTCCACCCGGACGCGAGGAAGAAAAACTTTCACTTCACCAATCCCCTTTGTTGTCTTCTAATGGAAACACATCTGCTGGTAGGGCCGAGCCGGGCTCTGATCCTTCCGTCCGTGAAAAGCCTTCTCCGCACGTATCAATAGTCCTCCACTCTCTCTCTCTTTCGTTCTGTCTACATATGTTCTCGGAGCGGAGAGCACACACAATCCAAGGCTTGATTGATTACTCATTTTCTAAATTCCTGGCGGAAGACTCAAGTCTCGGCCCTTGTGCTCTGAAGATACATGTGGCCCATGGGTTTCAAGAGAAAAACAAGGGGGAGCGATCAGAGTCCAATTTTTTCCCTCTGTTTGAACTCCCAACCTAAATGGTGTGAAAGGCAATTTTGGGTCTTGCTTACACAAGGGAAAGGAGGAAATCTTCATTTCATTGATTCGGGGTATGTGTTGGGTGAGAGGGAGGAGAGAGCCTGGGCAAGAGGGCCCTTGCTCCACAGAGGAAATGGAAATGGACATTGCTTTCTCATGCTCGAGTGGATGATAACCAAACCGCCACGTCCATTCACTTCAGAGCTGACTTGGGTGCGGGCAGAGGAGATGGGCTCTAGTTGAGTATAGGCGGGAAGTTGGGGAAAGTGCCTTTTCCTCATTCCGGCATGATGTCGGAATAATGGGAGATGATCAGACAGTCTTCTCGGCTCTCCTCAATCAATACTCCTCGTCTCCACAACTCTTCTGATGGCAGACCAAGCAGAAGACAAGACAAACTAGGGGTTGATGGGACAGGAGAGAAGATCATAATTCCAGCCACATGCCCTGCTTTCCACAGCACCCTGCCCTCCTTTCTCATCGCCTATATAACAGCTCATCTTCGCTGCGTGTGCTTAACAGAAGCCCCAATCTAGGCTTCCATTGTCCACAAATTATCGACACACTTTCTAATTCTTCCGAAATGCAATACAATCTCATTGAAATCTAACCTGAACCGGACTGGAGTTAGGGATTCCTTTTCTACACAATTTTTAGAAACCCGGACAAGTGATGATTTTTGCTAATTTTATTGGCAGCTATTCAATTAGTATGTATGACATATAAAAGCAAATCGCAGGAACAAGCGGGTGCGTGACTGTATTCAATTCAACAAGGCATTCTAAGAAAACCATGTCACAGGTTACCGTGATTCTAGAAAATTGTAACTTGTTCGTCAGTACTCAAATTATAGATAGCTCTTGCGTGTAAGTCTATCGCTTTTGCTAAGTTTAAGATATTGAACGGATTATTTCGTATAAAATTGCGATTAATCACACGCCAATAAGTATTTGAAAGATGTAGCGTGAGATTCAAAACTGAGTCCATATTGTAATTGGTTATTTCTTGCATCCCAAAGTTTTGCATGTGGAAGAATTGGATCTGATAAACCCTGGATCAATTTATAGTGTGCCAAGAAGAGAAAGTGCTTGCCAGGAGTAGTAGCAAACTAGCCGGAACTCTGAAGTCTTTTAGTTCAGAGTTAATCTGTGTGAAACGTCTGACGAAAAAGTAATACAATTGAGGAAGAGCTGCAGCGTGTTCTTACATTAAAAAAGTAGTTGGAAGCGTAAGCTGTAATGAATTCTTTAAGTTGAGCAGCAGAGAAGAGAGAGAGAGAGCGAGAGGCCTGAGCTATTATACACTCCAATACTCCCCAACTGGTCCTTGCCTACTTTCTCCAATGGCTGTTCATACGACCGCTTTCACTATCCCATTGTGTAGTTTTCTTAATCGTGTCTACTATTAGCAGAGGTGGAAGTGCATATCTACATTTATTCACTCCCAACAGCTTCCTCCTCACTCCTTTCCCTTTCCAACTTCTTTATTTTCAATGCGAACCTGGACCCAGAGAAAAGTTGAGACAACTCTACATACATACTCTCTATAACTACATAAAAACTTTTCTTCACAAGAAGAAGAAGTAAAAAACTTTGTGGGCTTATTTTTTCTGAAACCTAGTAGTAAAGTCCGTGTATGTATGTAATGGACCAGTCTGTTTTATATTGGCTCAACGAGTCTAAGCCCAGGAGAGCTGACTGAGACTCGGCCGACCTGCTGGAATTTGAAGAAAAAGGCCCTCTCTGTCATTCCATTCAAAATGACTGTGAAATATTGTAAATTCTCTCTGACTCGACTTGAGTTTTCTCTGAAATTGGTTGAGAAGCAAGAGTCTGCATAATGCATAATCGTGGTTTTTGAAGTCTGTGAAATTTAATTCAAGTTGGAGAAGTATGGACAGTCTGCCTGTTGGTTCGTTTTGAGTGAGCAATCTTAAGTTTTGTGGGCGAGGAGACGACCAGACGCTCTCAATTTATGATAATCCAGCTCAAGTGCATTGTTTGGGAATTTAGGAGGCCTTTTCTTTATCTCTGTCTCTGCCTCATAATTTGCTCCTTTGCCAGCCCCATTGAGAGACAGCAGGAGCCTGGCTTCAATGGTCAGAGAGAAAGAGACGCACTCCGCGTGAGAAAGTTTCAGGCTTGAAAATGAAAAGTAGCACGACAGTTCGGACGAGTCTATTTGTAAATTAGGATTTAAGATTCCTTTCACAAGCACGTGGCCTAACGTTTTCTCATAATTTCTTGTAATTTATCTACGTTTGTTTGCGTAAAAGTAGCCAAACAACGAAGCCCAACCAAAGCATTGGAAACAACCTAGTCAAGGCTCACACACCTAGAGCTACTCAACATAAGAATTTCCGTAACGTATTTAAATTATTAAAGCTGTTTAGGCTAGAACACTTTGAAAACCTAAAATTTTTAGTTCAGATAATATTCAATAAGAATGCTAACGCTGTTTTGGTGCTTCAACTAATTTGCTTGCGTGTTTGAAATATAATTTGTAATTTAAGATGGTCAGAATTGGTTTCACTTGAGCGATTTCACCTCCACGCTTTGCATTTTACACTTAGCCAGTCTGAGTCAAGAAGCTGCTAAATTGTTACTACGAAATTGTCACTTGACTCTGAAATAGTTGAAGATGCTAAATCCCTCAAATGAGCTTTTCTAGAAGGCTGGAGTAAGAAGAGTTAGTGATGATGGAAAGGAAATGAATTTAGTTGAAGTCCTTGTGCGGAGCAGTACTCGGCCTTGCTCAAAAACCTCATGACTTCTTGAAGTGGGAGTAAAAGGAAAACAGACTGGAAGAAGATGAGCCGTCGTGGGAGCTCAAGGCAGAATTTATTAACTTCCAACCTCCTCATTGTCATTGGAGTAAGTGGGAGAGAGTGCGGGAGGTGGCTCAGGACTAAAAGCTCGCCCTACTTACACTCTCCCACCAATCTCATTTTGGAAAAATAAACATTGATGTTTCGCCAACGCTCTCTCATATAACTTCAACCACCAAATTATTTCATGACAGCGGCGGTTCAGGCATTTTTCTCGCCCTACTTACACTCTCCCACCAATCTCATTTTGGAAAAATAAACATTGATGTTACGCTGCTCTCATATAACTTCAACCACCAAATTATTTCATGACAGCGGCGGTTCAGGCATTTTAGCCACCTTCAATAACACCCAGGCTTCAGTCAGCCACCAAACTCAAGTCCTCTGACGCTGACGAGTTCTGTGGAATTCTCTTACGCACTTCATGACTCATTATAAAATATTTAGTTGGCCGTATATGAAATTAATTTGAAAGTTTACCACAAAAAATACCAAACTATAGATAATTAGTAAAGCTTAAACTACAGTACTTTGAGACGTCACGAAGTGTCACTGCTCATTTGTCGCATTACGCCCACAGTCCCATACCGCTCAACTTTCTTCCTGACAAATGCACTCAATCATAGCCGATGGAGGCATCGGTCTAATGCTAATTAATCACTCTCGTCACCTTTCAAGTCAAAACTTTATAGCCCATGCTCAGGGCACTTCTATATCCCGGCCTCATTTACATGAAAGTTCCCAGCTATAGCATACCAGCTTCCGACTTTATTCCGTCACCTAAGCCCAAATCTCCTATAGCCTCGTCCAGCCAGAGCTATAGGTAAACGGTCCCGTGATCCTGCTGCATGTGGAGTGCTGGGTGATTGAAAGCCACACCGTGGCTCACACCCAAGTTGTTCCCAAGAGATTCTCAAATAAACAAAACTTGTCAGTTATGTAGCAGACCATTACTGCGTACTCGACTGCTGGGGAGAAAGTTCATTTTTTCTGCTTTCCCTGCTCACGAGTCTTTCTGTGGGAGTGACTGATGAAAAGTCGACTCAGGTTGCCTCTCCTCTGACATGACTTGAGTGAAAGGGAGTTTCCGAGTGGAGAAAGAATATGCTCTGTAAAGGAGCAGTGGAGGAATGTGTGGAGGTAGAGAGAAAGTGAAGCATTCCACCCCAGCACTGAAGTCAATAATGTAAATGTAGCTGGGGTGGTTTGGTTGTTGGTTTGGAGAGGGCCAGGGCATCTGTTCCAGGTTCCGGCCACTGGTCCGGAACAGATAACGAAGGTGCATTGTGTGGGAGAAGAAGTGGAGCCGACTTCTCATTAGTTCCCTCCCGTCTCCTAATAGACTTGCACTGTGGGCCCTGTCTTATGACTTCAGCCTCAAATTCCGCTCACAAGGAATTCGGCTCGGAACGAGGCCTCTTCTTGAACGAAAACAGTATTTTGCAAGTGAATGATGAATGTTTCTTCAAGTACTCACCGTGTCTCAGCCGTGAGCCTGTACTAAGCTCTCTATTGACTCCTTGCCAATAAGGCGTCCTTTGAGGCACTTTCTTCTCACTACGACCCACCAATCGGGACGTCTCAGACACATACATCATTTCAAGTAGGATTACTCTGGTCTGGAACTGGTTTCTGTGCATACTACCTAGACCGAATTTTTATTTTTCAATTACTGAAGCTTTGCAACTTGACCGCAATTGCTATTGCGTACGAACTTGTAATTTTATAGAAGAAAATCTTTGCACGAACCAGAAGAAAATCTGACGATGAGCATAAATTCCACGCATGAAGAACGCAAACGGTTTCATTCTGATAATGGAGTACCAGACATTACCATAACTATTGAGCGCAGACTTCCATTGCCAATCATAACAGCATGAGAACGATTTCAAGTGTTGTATAACCCTCCCATCAAATGTGCTCGGATACTCTAACGCTTGAGAATAGCGATAAATGCCGATACAGCATCCATTCCACGAACCTGTGCGTAAGGGGCCAGGTTTCTTCGAATGAAAGAGTACAGAGACATATATATATAACATATCATACATATATGTATAAAGTATCAGGTTCACGATCAACAATGAGTGGAGAGAGCTGAGTGTATTGCTCTAATCCCATCCAAAGAATATATTATGTTCTTAAGGCAAGAGGTTTGGAATGGTCTTGACGGGCTTGTAGCCATTTCCTCCATTTGCTCACCGTTACGTCGTCATTTTGGATCAGAGTGAGGGCGGAGAAAGGCTTGAGAACAGCTTCTATAACCGTCAACTCTGGCTCGATAACACTCCACATCCTGATAATATTACCACCAGGAGTAGTAAACTAAAGCTGGCAGACCAGGCGGGTACGGGGAAAGCGGGCTCCACATTGTTTACATGCAGGTCTGACAGGCGTCTTCCGCCTAGTTGCGGTCAATCGACAATTCTGCAAGGATCACGCAAAAATATGATCCGTTGTTAGCTATTTAGCTTAAGCTCGATACTTATTCTGCCCAGATGGATTAATTAAATGTTAGCGACAATTTCTATGCAAATCAAATGTATTGAAATTAATCTTCGGATCTAGATTGAATTCAGCAGTGGAGAAAGCTGATAAAGGAAAATTTAGAATATGCAAGCTTCTGGAAATATTTGACGTACAATACATCTACATTTTAGGCTGGGTTAAACGCCGGCGCCAGAAATTGGGAAATATTAGCATTAAGATACAACTGTTGCGAGATTGAAAACAGATGATCTGACGGGCTACGAAACGCTGGCAAATTCCAACATCTGGCTTGAATGCGGTGTGAAGACAGAAGCGGACTTTCACTGAGAGCACAGAATTGGCTAGTGGTCCATGGCCCCACTTTTTCCTCTTCTCTGCCTCGCCGACAGATCGATCTGTCTCCAAAACACAGCTACCCGCCCGTCCCACGGACTTATTCCGCACACATAGTTGGGCTTTGGCATCTAATGGGTGAGCACGGTGTGAATTGAGACTCGAAAAACTCCTCTTATGTCATACCGCTCCTACCCGACCAGAATCCAAATAGGCAGGTCATTCGACGGAAAGGCGAATCATATTGTGTTATGGAATCGTGTCGTTTGGCTCCGCTGTCAAGGCAGGAAATGGATTCTCTGAGCACGCAGCAAGGCTGGAATTATTGCCGAGTTAAAGGACATTCTTGTCTTCTCTCTGCCCATGGAATCTGCATTTGCAATAGTACATTGACAGAAATTGGATTCGGAATGAGCATTGTCGACGCCTCAGCTCATCCCTGCGTGGGAGCAAACATAGCCTTTCCCCACCATGCAATAGTCATTGTATGTCTAGTGGAAGCTATGAAAATGCCAGGATTTAGAATCATTGAACCGAAGCAGCATGATCCTTGAATTTGGTTGAAGGGAGTGATTGATACGGCTTCCGTGAATCCAGACTACGGCATATTGTTTTGTTTAGCTGGCAAACAAGTACGGATCTACTTTGGTTGACGAGATATGGAAGCACTTGTTGCTCAACTACCCAGCCAAAGCCGCCTCTCAATAGCGAAGCAACAAAAAAGCCCGGTTTGGTAAGGACAGTAAAAAGTCCGTATCATAAAACTGAATGGGGTCTCAATGTCATTGAATGTGTTTAGATTCGATGCTACAGAGAACTCATTCCCACATACTCGAGAAACAAACGACAGAATACGAAATTCCGCTTTCTTCATTCCGCAGCTACCACGTAAAATATGTACATACGAATACGGAAAGTGGTAAACGAACAAGATGCGATCCACACCAAGACCGAAAAAATATATAGAACCTTTGCTGCCCCCTAATATTCCCGGTCACACGGCAATATCTTGAGGTGAGCAATGCATCCCTGTCCTACGCTAAGGGGATGTGGCTTTCCTGGCTGCAAAATGGATGTCTCCAGCTTATTCGAAGCACATATTTGGAGTCTGTCTCACTTAAATGTGCTCATGTTCTTACCATTACCGCTCTCGAAAATATGACGGCCAATTTGTAGAACACGTGCTTGAAATGAGAGTCAGGGCAAACAATAGAGATTTATTTCACAATTTCCTATTGTTATTGCTGGGGCTGGTAAGGCGAGCGTGGGCTTAGTTGAACTCGAGCTCATCTCTCCTGCCCTAATTCCTGGGATTGTTGACTCTCGATTCGCTTTCTCGTGAAGAATGCCGCAGCAGTGGGCTATTGACTTAGCTTCTCCAGTCATTCACTCTCGCTTACTTGGACAGAGACACGGTACAGGCACTCGAGCATGAAAATACTAAAGTGAGTTTATTAATCGAAGCTCGGGGCAAAATGTCCCGGCTAATATTCACTTAGTCTTTCAACAGGCAGAACTAAGCCCGAGCAGAGTCAGAACTTCCAGTTTTAATTAAGCCCTAAACTGCTGCGAATCGCTTCCACTGAAGAGTCGGCATGTGTTATTTGCTCGAGTAGGCGGGACGACGGAAGAGTCAGCTGGATATTGAAGTCATTGTGCAGGGCTTCAATGGAGAGGCTTGTCGGGGAGTCGCATGGGGCAGTTGGACATTGTCATGGCGACACGTGGGAGCGGTCCGTCCTAATCTTCTCTATGAATACCCAATTATTCGGTGGGAGTTGAGGGAATGCCCTGGTTGCATAATGTTCCTCCGATTTGAACGAAATAAATAAGGCGAGGTAGGAGAAAGCCAGACGGTGGCCCCTGGGGGCTCTCCGTCGTTCCGCTCACTCGACAAGCCCCAGAACCGCAACACGCTCCGCCATCAATCCCTGCTCTTCCCCCTCCGGGTTTCTCCATTCAAACTCGCCTAATGGAGTCGGGGACACAACCTGTTCTCATCTCTCTTCAGTCCGACACCTTCCGCACGCCATGCTTTGAATTAGACTGACAAATGGGGTCACTGGGCTCGGGCGTCTTTCTCTCGCCTCACCGGAAGCATATTCTTTGGGTAAATATTAGATGTGCTCCTTTTCCCAACGTCTGCATCTCAACCATAAATATGACTTTGATTTACTCGAACTGCTTCCTGCCGCGCTCTACTTCCAGCCAAGCACAGAATCCTGCAGCTCGAAAGGTTGACTCCTTTGCCTTTCCAAAATTTCAGGAAGCTGAATATTTTGAATCTCTTCTACGGCGTAAATAGTAATATAGCAACGGCTCTATGGCGATAATTGCGTTCGTCGTCATTTCAGCCTCGTTAATATGATTCGGGGCTGGGATTAGGCGTCTATTCCTGAGGTTACAACACGCAAAGAGACGTTATCGAAAAACCTGTGAGTTGTGCGTACCAGCTTACCACAACACCCGAGGAAGTTCTTACCTTCCCAATCTTCCGCCAGTCTGATGAATTGGGACGATAGCGTTGTTTCTAAATGGAGAAAGTTGCGTAGAAGAAACAAAGGGAGGGGGCTGAACTAAAATAAGTATGATTAAATACAGCGGCTTATCGAGCAGAGAAACTCCTTGCGGTGAGTTATGTCATTGAGCTGATTTTGGGCGTGGAGAAACGAAGATTACCATTTGCCCCTCGACATTTGGATGAAAATGCCAAAAACCAAACAAAACTGCCTAGAACCCAATTTCACTCTAGTTATGTGTCAAACGAGGAAAAGTGAGTGCGAGTGAAGTGCAAATATTGCAGAGGGTTCTGCTAAAGCCCTTCCTGGCTCAAGACTTGTTCTCTACAGATAGATGCTCTGCTGAAACAAAGTGCTCTCTAATTCCAGTCTGCGGGACTAGACGGAGTGCCATCAACTTAGAGAATTAAACCCCTATCCATTATGGGTCACTAACAGTATTACATATCACTTGAAGCCGAAAGAAGCCGGAGAGAAAAATCGAACCTTTGGACAGTCAGACCTCAATGAGAAAGAATAGTTTAGTTGTGGACAGTTATCCCCTATTCTAGTTTTAGACAATGTTCCAAAACATGTCGTTTCCTAAACACTTGGAGTGGAAAGGGATCATTACCCCTGATTAGTGACCAGTGACCACTGCACTTTCTCCGAACTCACTCCATATAGCACATTCAGTCTCGCGGCTCCTATGCTCCATCTTCATTTGCTCGCAACCTCAGTGGAAAAAGTATGGTGGAGAAATTCCATTGGATTCTAGAATCTGACGTAGAGGGATGAGTGTTGAGACAGCTGGGAATACAGTGAGACAATGTGGGATTTATTATTCATGGGCTCGGAATTGACGGGAATCCCAGATTTGAACAGTTCAATTGGATACAAGCATCTCATTCTCTTCTCGTTTTCATACAAAAACAAAGTCAAGCGAGACCTCCGCATTGTGCAAAGGGTCATACTACGTGTTTGTCTGACAAGTTTGTTGTGGCTATTCTGCGAAATCAGGCGCTATTCAGAGTTCATTACGAATTTAATAAGCAAAATCATCAATCTGTCTTAATATGGCGTATAAATATTAGTCGAATCGTAGCCGCCTATTAGTACATTAGTATAAAAATAAGGTAGCCGTGTGGTCTTTTGTTACATTTTCTGACAGCCTAGATCGAGCAAATAGAGTGTGCGTCTTGGTAATGGAATACATTCGAAGATACGAATGAATAGTATGATTGAATGAGTATTTGAAATCTCAATGGGAATCTAGGGCGATGGATGATAGAAGAAAGTAAAAGTATTAATTTGAAATAGAAGCAGATAGAGCCCATCATCATCATTCGCCAGCCCATCAGTCTCTGTTCAATTTCTCATGTTGGTCCGATAATAGAGCGGAGAGAAGGCGCCCGAGATCCCGACTCGCCTTTTGAGACACACCCAGAAACCTCGAATTCATGCTCAACACAAAAGAACTAATTTGAAACGCAGAGAATTAGCAATCGTCTCATGAATTTCATTCCAGTGGAAGTGATGCAGGAGAGAAAGGACGACTGCCTTTCTTGAGCTCAACATGCCGCTCTCGGCGGAGCCCCTAATGCCGTTTCCCTATCCACACACACACACACAGACACAGAGACTAGTGAAATGATACACGGGAACGGGAAGGGAGGCGGATAGGCTAATCTCATGTGAATCCGAGGTTCCATTACTAAAAAGGGTTGAGCGGCGGCGGGAGCGTCGTCCTATAGCCAGACATTCATCCATCTCTGCCTCGACACAAAAATAAACCCTTTATCAAAATAGCGTGGTGCTCTTTCCGGCGCTGCCGATTCCCCATTGTTTTGAAATGGATATAGGTATATCTCAGACTGTCTCTGCTCCCTGTACGTGTGTCATAGTGAGATTTGAGATTTGCCAAGTATTCTTTCTCTCTCTCCTTTCACATCCCATCAAGATAAGAGAAAGTCTTAAAAATCTGCTTGGCGGCTGCCGAGGCTCGAAGAAAGTGCCCCAGGCTAGACCACGACGACCACTACCGGGTACACAGACCCGGCTTTACACAAGACAAGTCTCAAGGAGCAAGAAGGGCTGTTTACTTTGTGGGAAACGGCAAGATTCCTCCAGTCAGCTAGCCAGCTCCAGCGACTAAGTACCTAACCCAACTACCTAATGTTTGGAAAATATATCTACTTATATGTAGGTCAAACGTTAACTAACTAGAGCTTCAGTAAAATCTTTTGGCCTCTTTGTCGATGCCTTTTCTTGATATAACTAATAATAGTACATCATTCAATTAAAATTTGTAGCGGAAAATGCGTGAGCCCAGGTTTCAGGTCTGCCTCCTAAATACACAGGGTAATACAACATCTGCCGTAGGGTTTTACATGTTGGCGTTGAATTATTCCACTCGTGATTACCGAAAATTTTTCCCGTTTCAAAATAACTATTTTGATTCCTATATGCGGTTTATTTGGCTTTCTAAGGTGACTTTCAAAGCAGCTTAGTTTGTAGATCCTAATTCTTGGAGAAGGGATGCGTCCCAACGATTTACAGGATTGGGTCTCAAATCAAAGGACATTGTTTTTAGTAATTCTATATGAATGGGCTCAGGTAAGTCGCGAAAGCCGGATGCTCATCCGGATTAAGGAACTAATGCCATGAAAGCCATAAGGCAGTTTCCGGACTAAAGAAGTGATAGGGGCAGCCGAAGCCCATTTGGAATGGAGGGAGAAAAAGCTTAGTCCAGCATAACGCAGACATAAAAGAAGTCTCTCTTTCCTAATGAAGGAGGACCGGAAACGGTGACTTGAGAGTTGGGAAAAAGGAAAAATTCATTTGCCACATCAGATTTCAATCTTATCTTGTTTTTCCTTCTCTCTGCCGCTAAACACGGACTCTGCCTCACTTATCGTTAGTACTTCCAACGACTTCACTCCACCCAAAAATATCATAGAACAACCTCGAAACTAAAAGGCGTTTTTTTGTGTTCACAGACTTTGTCACTTGCCACAGCTCGGCTTCAAATTAGCCTATGCAGAGAAAAGCGGCAGAGAAAGAGACAAGGGCTCTGTCATACGAAAAAGAGAGATGACTATCTCGGCAGAAACACAACATTCTGACTTGGATTCTTCCTAATTGCTCTCCAGGCTGTTTAGGAACATTCATTACAGTTTTTAGGTTTGCAATTCTAAACCTGTTTCGTGCCCCGGCAAAAGAATAACAAAACCAAGCGCCATTTAAGTGAAAAACAAAATATTTGAGAAAGGTTAGCTTGACTCGTTTCTGGAATTTTTGTAAGAACTCAAAACCCAAAATCTAACTGATATAGTTCAGCATGATTTGTGCGTGTTTTGTTTGGGTGCTCAATTTTCGATCTGACTACGAATTTATTGACAAAGCGTTTTATCAGAACCATCCCTGATTGACATATTTTTCGATCTCAAGTAGACCCTCGCTCTATGCTTCTCTTAACAATTCCAACAAATTTCGTAGCTTGAAGTACATATTTGTAACGGAGTCAATTGCCCCGCACTCGCACAACAAGAGCCAGGTAGTTACTGGAAATTGAGAATTGAAACCCGGTCATCCGATCAATTGCATGCTTGAGTATGCTCAAGCACAAGAAAATCAGTTTTTCTACTCATGCGAAGAAACTCAAATAAGCAATTTAGCGCTTCTCGACTCAAGCCTATTTGTTACACACCGAACTGGAACGCTCTCAGAGGAGAATCCCCGTTCAAACAAACCGGAGATGAAGGACGTCAGAGAAGGAAATAAGCACTTTGAAAGAGGGAGAAAAATATGAAAATCTCGTAGAAAAGTCAAGTGTACGCACAATTGCTGCACACTCTGTCCTTTTAAATCTGAGCAAGGCGTGAGGGGCTTATGGAGAAGACGGATGTGATTCCAAAGGATTTGTAGTCAAACTGAGGGAAACAAAAAATGATCAGTAGACACCTTCTTCTCAATACAAATGAAAGAGTCTATCCCGTCGTAAAGGAGCCTTGATCCTTTACGCAACCCAAAATGCCTTGCATATGCCCGAGATGAACTCCGCTCTTTGGAAAGACTAGTCGGAGGAGACTGAGGTCTAAGCCTGTTTCAGCATTCCGCTCAGCGGCTCTAACCTTAAGACGATTGTGGAAGAAATACAGTGGCAGAGAGGCCTGGCAGGGACAGATCTTTACCGTGCAGAGCCCCCCGCTTCACAACCCATAACTTTCTCTCGACTTTCACTGTGCGGAATAGTAATCTGACTCGAGATGTATAATTTATACATTGTTCCAAAGAGAAATCTCGACAAGACTCACCAATGACTCGGCGTCTCTGTTCACTCAAGATTACTTTGTAGACGCCTCAATGAATGGTCAGCAGGCTGAGAAGACTCATCCGCTGCTCAACAACAGTCTCGACTTTGAATTCAAACTCTTCAGTGTCCCCTCAAAAACTGTCTCTCTTAGCATTTCCCACGGAGGCCGTAGGTAGTAGAACAAAGTTTTTTTAAAAAGTTTTGCACAGCCTCTCGGGCACTACAGTACGGAAATTTGGAGCCTTCACAACTCTTGCTGTACGGAATGACTCCTCAGGGTACCGTTCCGCCTTGAACCTCCCCACTTGCTCACAGTTACCGCTCCATTCCGCCTGTCAATGCAGACTTCAAATGACTCTGAGAACAGAGTCCACTTCCGAGTACTTTTAGACGTTCTGCACCCGGAGTCCACTCTCAAAGTCTTACGGATTCACAATTCCAATTGAACAGCACTACTTGTTTGAACGGAAAAACCACAGAGCGACAGTTTCAGAGCTTTCGGGTTCTTTTTGTAACAATTCACTGGATTGATGGCGGTAGGACTCTCGAGTCGACAAGCTGAAATTTCAGTGGAGCAGTAGTGAAAGGTCCCTGGAGAGAAAATGAAGTGTCAGCTGAGTGATTATGAAGTAAGTGTACTTGAGAAGTCCCCAAGAGTTCATTATGAACACGAGCTGAGCAGGAAGAGAGGAGAAAGTATGAGTGCCGTCGCCTCGACTCGAGAGTATTCATAAAAGAGTCAAGTAATTCTTTCTACATCCTTTTATGACTCTTTAAGTAGGCAAGGGTACTAGTCACTTTTTATATATTTCTGCAATTCAGGACGCTGCGGCGGCTGGTTCTGGGAGCAGGAAAACCAACGAACTGGAGTGGCACAGAGCAAGAGAACGACTGAGGACGAGTCTGGCTAGGCTTCAGAAGGAAAGTGTGTTTTGCCGAGTAGAAGATTCGCTGAAAAGCCCTACTGCTGGCTAGGCGTCTGTAGTCGTGCTGCTGGAGAAAGCTACTGTGGTGAGGCTCCGCCGAGGACAGAAAGCTATGTAGGTGCTAGCAAAGGCGACCTGCTTCAGTCTGAGTGGGGTGAAGACGAAGTGAAAGAAAATTTTCTCACATTCTCCTTCCCAAGCACATACGCACCAAGCTGCACAGAGAAAAGAACTAACATTGATCTCACAAGATTTGCACATGCTGAAAATAGGGAAAATCGTCTCAGCTACACGCTCTTGCTCCGCTTTTGTCTTACTCTTACCAATACTCGCACCCAATCTGCTCGGATGCCGCGCTGCTCTCTCTGAACAACTGGATTTTCAGGACACATGCTACCAACAACATCCGGCTTATTATCACGGAATATTTGCTATTTTACAGATTCGAATATTTAAAACTGTGCTGTCATCTCACCCTATCGTAAAAGGAGTTTCTTAGTTATTCAATCCCAAAATTCGGTTATTGGAAACAGACTAGACAACACGTAATTACATATCCGTTTTTTGTCTAGAACCATCAAACTCATGTATTTATGTATAGTTAAATATGGTAAATTTTCTATGGAAATTTTCAAATGACTTTCCCTCAGTTTTTTCTTGTGACTAAAATAAAATTTTCATAGGCCTGAAACAAGGAATTAAGTCGTTTAATTGCAAATGAAAAACAGAACAGGCTTTCAGACAGAATCTACAAAGAAGAGTGTGCTTTCATTTCCATATTTTATGTGTTATTTAGAGGCAAATAAAATTCCCTGTCTGCGACGAAATAAATTTGATTTTCCTCCACAAGAAAAATAATGCCTAGCATGCCCCGGCTCAGACATCGTTTTTTTTATATTAAACTAAGCAGAGCATGTAAATATTCACAGGGAGAAAGGGGATTTTCACTAGACTGGCTGAAGGCTAATTCCACCGTCGTCGTCTTCGTCGTCGTTGGTTGCTCTTTTCAGCAGCCTACCAACAAGTGCAGGATTTAACCATGAAGTCTCGTCGAGATGCACTCGTATTAGCCCAGGTTCAATGGACGACGTAGAGTCTATAGAGCCAGAGTCAATTCTGGCTTTAAATTCTCCACGTGTCATGAAGGAATTATTCCGGGATCTGAGCCAATGGGAATTGCCCAGTTTATAAGGTGGGTGGTCTGGAAGTTCATTTCAGGACTTTGTGACGCAAATCATACTCAATCGCCACATGAATTGCTGTTTCAATTATTCATCAGGACTCTGTGCGGTTTCTGCAGCGAGGAGGCGGAAGGAGCCAACGGCGTAGGGCCAAAGTCGGGAGCAGCGGATCTCAAGGAAAGACGTCAGGATGTTGATGCATGGGCTGGGCAGAGGATCAGAGAAAGACCCGCACACACACACAGAGGCCGAGAACGGCCCGTTTTTATTTAAGAGTGAGCGAGTAGTGTATAAAATCTCAGTCACCAGCAGACAGACAATTTACGTCCACTCCATAATTCATCATCACCTTATGAACGAAATATACAGGATGTGCTCAGAACCCATATACTCTTCAACATGTGCTTTTCCCGCAGTAATGTAATGCTTTTCCAGACATGGGCCAAAATTGAGTTGATGACAGTCTGAGTGTTGAAAACCGCCTGTTTCGTCGTATAAAAAACGTATTTTCGTATATTTAATTCCCAAATGCGTATTTCAGCTCAACAGCTTTAAAGGCTCAAAAGTAGTCATAGAAAGGAGAAAGAAATTGAACACTTCGTACTAAAAATTAATTTGAATTTGGGTAATCCGATCCTCTGCGAGACAAATAAGCTCAAACATTGCTGAACCCGACAAACTCATCGATTCGATTACACATGTATGTGCAAAATAGACCTTTTGTCAGGTTTTACCTTATTTCGCGTCATACTGATTCGGTGCGTTTAGTACATTCTAACTTTAATTTTTGATGCCGTGACCACTTGGTTGAAGGGAATAGTTAAGGTTTTTTTTAAAAATTATTTTCCTCTTTAGAACATCCTTTATTGATTAGCTATTCATTGGGCTAAAAATGAATTTTAACTTCCAACTTTGTATTTTGACCATCGAAGTGAACTAAAACTAGACCCCTAACAAATTTTAAGAAAACGATGACAATCAGTGTTCGTGTTTTAAAAAAGTTGGTCATACGGCTGGTCTACCTCTAAATATTTACACGGAAATGCGTCTGCTTTATACGCAAGTAATTCACTAATATGCAATCAATACTAACCTATTTAATAAGTATTTGATTACATACCTGATGCTTGATTTGATGGATTTAAATGGAGGAGCTGTTCAGTAAGACAGGCTTCGGCAGGTTATGCGAAAAGTTAAGTTAATATGTAATGAAACCTGATAATGCAGACTGAAGAAAAACTCTTCTGGTAATTCGTATAGTCTGAATCGAATGATGCTCTTGTATAGGTATACTTACGCAATACAGTATTATAGAACACTCTGTGATAGCGTGGATGGGCATAGGTATTCAATATCTACATATAATTAAGCTGCAGGATAAAGAGGAATTATTTAGAAATGCAAGCCTGAATTGACACAGTGATGTCCAGCTGACGCGATAGCAGTACTGAGCAGTAATTCTATTTACTCGGTTGAATGACCCTTTGATACGCAATGCAAATGGATTTTCCCTTGACTTGGCTCTAGCGCTACTTTTAACCAAAATTAAGAACAAATTAAAAATTAAATCTGGAACGGGGTGAAGAGCAATCTCTTTTCCGCATGCTTATGCACAGGCTGAGTATTAATTCCTATTAGGCGTGCCAGACAGAACCGGAGACTGAGCTCGTCGTGGTGAGGCTTCTTGGCCGCCTCAACTTGATTACGAAAGTCATTAAAATCTGAGTAATCCCGGAGATGAGGAGCTGATTTCTAACTAAATATTGGGCTGGAGCGGCGGGAGAATGAGGAATATGGAGATTAGAGACATTAATCTCCCCACCCTGGCTCTGAATTAAAATTCTGGCTAGGAAAAAGGAGAGTTACGACCCACGCCAAGCTAACTTATAGCTCTAATGAATGGGAAGATAAGGGAGGACAACACTTGAGAGGCATTGAAATTAAAAGGAGAACAAAAGAACAATGGGCATCTCGGCTCTGACACAGGTAGAGAAAGAACAACTTTCTCCTACACATACACCCCCGAAATCCTCAACAACGCCTCGGTCATTTTGGAAAAGCCTAACTACCACCACACTTTGAAACGTGCCTGTGATTAGCCTTAATTGGTATGTTCGTAAGCTAGCGAAACTGTGGAAAGTTGCAGCATTATTTTTTTTTAATTATGTGTGCAAACATGTATGCAGAATTAGTAAAGCCCTCAAGTCAGATGAACCAAGCCCAAATATCGTAGAATCTAGCCTAAAATCTATGAACCCTCACAAAAAGAGGTATATTTCCTTAATCCGTACAGGACGTAGGCTTCTGGGTCTAGCGTTCTAAGTCCTAATGGATGATAGCCTTTAAAAATCAAATCAACAGCATCATCATTTTCCTAGTAGCCACATTGTTGAGAATCACAATGAAAGCCTGCTCATAATAATATAAAGGAAAGGCAAGGAAAAAGAAGTGAGTCGCGCTGATCTAATCAAAATCCTGTCAACTCGACTCTTCGTATTATGATACAATATGCATTTTCCGCTTCTCCTTTTGTCAGTTCCTACACGGAATATTACGGGAAAAAAAGAAGGAGTATTAGCATATGCGTGGCTTCCGCGATTTGGCTCAATGGAAATCCTGGGCTTGGCCTGAATGCAAATTGTGCTTGCTTTGCAAATCCTTTGTTCACGCTTTTACTATACTACTTGCATGCATATTATCAAAGCGCGTTTTGCGTCCAGATCGGCCGCTCCTAGTCTCCGATTCCAATTTTCTAACGTGATTAACCCATAAGAAAATGGGGTGCAGCTTTGAAAAGCTTAGACGCACACACAGGAATATGAAACCTGGGAATGATAATGTAGGGTACTGAATGCAAAAGTGCTGAAGCGACAGCAACCTGTGCGTGACACACTCCGATGTTAACGGGCTTGCAGAATTCCGGATTGTCCGGCTTATTAATTCGTTTATGTTCATTTGAATCTCGCGTAGTTTGACGCCTTCAAGTTTACCCTAAATTCAAGGGCCTAAATCCTATTGAATCAGTGATCAAGCTGAAGCTAGCGAAACTTAGGGAAAACGGAAAAAAATCTAGCTAACCCGATCTAAATAATTAAGCATAAGCTATAGCCAAACCTGACCTAACTCAATAAAAAGCAGGCGAAACCCAGATGCATTGTAGAAGATTAATGTGGCTCTCTAGGTGACGCTGCTTTGCCGCCACTCAAGAAATATTTTGAGTGTCTTTTTGGTCTAAAAAAGTCTTAACAATCAATAATTTAAATTGCAATCTTAGCTTTCACAACTTTTAACCAACTTGCAAGTTCAAGCAATTTTCAGACACAAGTAAGTCAAAGAATAATAAAAATAATTATATGGTCAATGCTGTTGATATGTAGTGGGCCAGAAGCTTTTAGCAAGTACGCACCAAACCAAACGACTCCATCGCAACGTAGAAAACACTGAAGCTAATAAACTTGCTTATTCAGTGTGTAATTCTGTAGCCTGGAAGGAAAATTTTAATTTCCTATGACATCCTGTGAACTATGAGCCTGAATCAGACGCAGAACGGTCCGTATAGTAAATGAAGCAGAAAGTAAATTGACACTTCAGCTCACTGGACGCATCAGCAATTCCATTACGCCGTCCAGCTCACCCGCATGATTTCCCTTACTCTCTTCTGACAGGTTGGGCGGAAGTAGAATGGTCAAAGTGGAAAATTGTACCTGCTGAGCTCTCAAAACAAAAAGGGTGGTGGTGGGCGACTGAAGCAGGGTCTGGGCACGAGATTTCCTTTCAACAAATTATCGAATAAATTCATTTTGAGTTAGAGTGGTCTGGTGCTTCCGTCCGTCGTTTTGGTAGCCACCTGCGGTCACCTCATACGTATCTGTTTGGAGAGACCTAGTTCGGACAAATTAATTGGATTAACTATACAGGCCTCGGTGCATAGATAGACCGCTGGTAGTGAGGTGAAGAGCAAATCGCTTGAGAACCTTATTTAATTATTCCCAAAA
>VNWX01000521.1:0-21068 GCA_009869905.1 Ceratophysella communis | reverse complement strand
GCTTATGTAACAGTGAGTTATGTCGTGGGCCAGCTTGGCATTACTGCGCACACCGAGTAGTAGTTGGAGAAGAGGTTGGAGAAGAGTACCCATGAGCTCGTTCAACCGCGTGAATGTTGCGTATTCGTAAATTTGAAAGCTCTTAACTGTGTAGTTGCACGCTGAGTAAACGAAAATGAAACAACATACGAGAACCAGAGCAAAGACGACCAGTTCATGACGCCAGGTTTGAACTAAAATTAGTCGATTTTTAGCTTTGTCCCAATCGACGGGCATTATGCCGCAACGATTTGCTAGTGATACCATTTTAATTAATATAGCGAGCGATTTGTCTGAAATCATTATTTCGTTACTTTATATATTCCTTTAAAAACCGCATTGTTTTGTGGGCTTTCTGCAACAAGTCCTGGCACCTTGGCCCCTGAAAAGCTTATTATCGAAAACCTAGTACTTTATTCGCTACTATTTGTGTTTTTATATAAAACACTGAAATGCATGTTAAGTATTCTTATTTGTAACAAATAGCGCGGTGAATTTTTTACTCCGAATATTTGAAGAAAATTTTTCAATTTTGTCAACCTTTTCTTGGTACCAGTCATGCTGTCATTGCTAACCATGAAATAGCAATCTCATTATTTAAAAAATATGTTCAGCAGAACGGGTTAATGTTCGCCCACAGATTCTACGAAGGCTTACCTAAAATGTAATTATAATAAAACACTAAAACTAGGCACGCCAAACCCTCGTCAAACTTCATGCACTCGTACTATGTATTTTTGACTCAAAGGAAAATTTGATATTCTGAAAACTGCACTGGTGATGCACTAGATTTAGCAATGCTGCTAATAAATAGGTCACATATATTTTTCAATGCTCTAATTCTTAGATCTTATCTTTGGGATTATTTTTACAGGACTTCTGTCAGCACTTTAGATAGCATCCGTTTTCCGTTTTATATTTTCAGGTACGTAGTTATTCTAATCTGATCAGATTTACTGATAATAAAGTTACAAGATATTGCTTCAGTTAAACCGCCTTTTTTGAGCTATCATAAGGTTTAAATTCCATGCGGTTATACAACATCAATTTTAATTTTATGTATAGCCTACAGTACAGAACGGATGCTCTTTTGGATAGAAGGGTTTTATACTTAGGCTTGCGGTATTATGTCGTCGTCGTTTTCGGCCAATCCTGAAAACCTTACAAAATGTACGTGGCCATTTTGGATTCATGCAGCCTTACCTGCGCCATGGCCTTTTCTGGCTCCAATCCTTACTCTAAGATGTTTAATGCTAAACCAGTATTCTACAAGATTAAAATAAAAATAAAAAGAACAACGCATGTTAGATGACTATATATTATGATGCTCCGTACTCCATACTCTGTAAGACTTTAAAGAATGTGTCCAATCATGCATAACTCCGATAAGCCCGCCAAGCGGATGCAGCTACAGAATTTTTACAGTTTATATGTATATACTTCAACCTAAAAATTTAATTAAATAATTTAGATCGAACAACCTAATTTATTGACCATATCTAATTTATAGGTTTTATATTTTTATTTCATCATTTTCCCAAGCATTTATCCTGCTGGGAATATATAATATACATGCTTTTGATGGACAAATCGTAATATAATAATAATCTATCCTACCTTAACTAAAAGTTACATAATTTAATTATTAATATTGCCAAAAGACCATTTCACCCACTTATTTAAGTGCATTTCTCCAAGCTCCCGAAAACATGTTAGGTCGATCCGTCATACCTTCTTCCCTCTCCGCTTCGGAAATAGTAACTTTTACTGGTCGATGTGCATGACCAATGCCCAAAGCTTCAAAATCCGGATTACTCTGTTCACTGAGATTTCCATCAGATCCTGGTGTACGATCTTCCTGCATCAACGATTCTATATCTTCTTTGCGCATTTGATCCTTCATGTCTGCTGTGATTGCAGGACTCATTAGTTCATGAATAATGCCCGCTCCAATCGCATCACTCATAATGTTTACTGTTGTTCTGAAGCGGTCACTGTAATCAAAAAACAATTTTGAGATAGGCGCACTGGAATTCGGATTTATTTAGCTAATCTCAGGACTTCTTGTATTTTGTAATCAATAGCTGTCAAATTTACATAATCCAATCCACTGCGATAATGTGCGCAATGTATTCCGCTGGTAGTCCCACAGCATTCAAAACCATGACCATTGTGACGAGTCCACCGCCGCTTATTCCCGCTGCACCAACGCTAGCAGCTGCCGAAAGCACCCTGAAAATACAATTACGAATTATTGATAGTCTGGGTCAGGATATTCCAGGCCTTATTAGAATCTTTTCCGCCAGTACTAACCCGATAACGACAATTTTCTCAGCTGTAATCGGCACATTATGAACTTGGGCAATAAAAATAGCTGCCACGGCTTCGTATAGCGCAGTTCCGTCCATGTTAATTGTTGCCCCCAACGGTAATACAAATCTTGAAATGTTAGGATCGACTCCATTGAATTTTTCAACGCAGCCGATGGTCACCGGTAACGTCGCAAAGCTATTTAAAATTCCAGTAGTTCAGATTCAAATAAGTATTGATTATGCTAAAACAAAATGGTTACGTACCTTGCTGCCGTTCCAAAGGCCATAGCCAAAGCTTGAACCATGTTAAAAATATATCGAAACGGAAGTCGGCGTACCATGAATCCATATATAAATGGAAGCACAACGAAGCCATGAATCAACAGTCCTAAAATGACTGTTACAATATACATGCCCAACTTTTCTAAAATAGCGTCTACGGGTTCAGCCGATACGATTTCTCCAGCAATCAGGAAGCATATCCCAACAGGAGAAATGCTGAAAATATCAGAAAGAGTAATTCTTTTAGATATTCTAGAATTAAAACTTTAATTTAAGATCCTATAAGCAATGATTTACCAAACAAGCCAATTAGTAATGAACATCATGGCATGGGATAAGCTCGTGAACAGATCTAGCAATGGCTTTCCTTGGGGTCCCATTTTTCCGAGCGTGATTCCAAGGACCATTGAAAATACGACCAAACCCAGCACATTTGTGCTCGATTCCTGTTTCGAACCGATGTCCCATTCAGAAAACGGTAATTCTATAATTCCAGTTGATTGATTGATTAATAGGTACAGGTAAAAATATAAAGTGCTAATTACATTTACATATTACGCATGAAAAATAAAAGAATATTAGAGTTTTTTTTTTAAAATAGCGTGAAATAACGAAATATCGCAAAATACTCACTTGTGGCATTTTTGATAGCTTCCTCCGTGTCTTCGCCGAAAGTTGCGTCCACGATACCATCGCTGAGCGTATCATCTTCATCAGGTTCTGGTAACTTAAGAACCGTTTGATACTGGGAAATGCAGGCTTCAACCAAATTTTGGGGAAACATATTTCTAGACAAAAATATCATAATTTTATTACATATACTTACAATTGCTAAAAATATTTTAAAGATACACAACCTAAGTAGGCTTAGCTTTTCAAAATACGAGATAAGCCGCCAATATAATTTTAATATTTGCATATCCGGAATTTAAGATCATGAAACCTTATCGACATTTACCTGATCAGATCCAACATGGTGTCCACACTCGTAATATTAGGCAAGTGCTTGATTTCCTGCCCTTCAAATTTCTTCTTCCAAACATGCCCAGGCTGAACAGCAATAACCAGCACAATTCCAAGAAAAACGGCAAACGCAGTAGTAATGAAAAAATAAAAAATAGCTCTAGACCAAATTCGACATGAATTCTCGACATTTAGGGAAGCAATTGCTGCGACCACTGAAGACACAATTAAAGGTATAACCAACACTCGTAGCATTCGTAGAAAAATTTCTCCCACAAATTTAACGTACATAACGTCTCGGGAACCATATTGACCACCGTGCAATTCTCGAAGTCCGAAACCCAAGGCAATTCCGCACAACACTCCAGTAATTGTAAAAGCAGTTAAATATTTACTTCGTTGCGCTTGAGTTTTGATGCAACCGCAGGTCTTTTCGTTGCAAATACAGCGATCCATCTTGAGGAATACTTAAATAAATTTGGTATGCTGGTATCAAAAGCTAATTGTGAACTGAATACTGAGGCATTCTTGTTTTAAAAACGGAATATGCCCGAATTCCGTGGAAGCAGGATGATCAACGGCGGAGCCAGTTCAAGATCAAACCTTGTCTGCTCGTTGCGGAACAGCTTTCAGATTATATGTATTAGACTGTGTGTTCTAAAATGTAGTCAGTCTGAAAAAGCTTGAAACGGAAAAATGCTATTTATAATCGTTCCTTATCATACATATCTACATAGAACAGAACAGCATGCTTTCAAGACGCCATACCAATACAGCTTAGAAACAGTCTCTATATAAACCAAGTGTGACTGACACATTTATGCATTTAGAAGGGGCAGAAGCCTCTAAAGTTTCTGGAAATTCGCCAATAATTCGCTATTTCTTTATTTTCCTGTCATGTATACAATATTTTGTAACGGTAGACGTCCTCGGGAGCTGTTTTTATGAAGGATTACGGGTGACTCACGATTCGTAATAATATTTACGATCGTGAAAATACTTCTTCGTGCACCACAGTTCATAGATTAAATATATTCAAAATTTTAGACTGCACGACCTGGTAATGTCGCGACACTAGCACTATGTCGCGTAGCTAACGTGCACGGCCGTGACATAATACGTAATTTAACTATACGTTGATATTTGATACTTGGCAAAATTTCAAAAACAAAGATGAAATTAAAATGATTTGGACTGACTAAATATAGGCCTATCGTGTGTAAACAATGTTCCATTCGTAAAATTCAAGTTAGAAATGCAAGACTTTTTAAGATTTTTATTGTTAACGTTCGAAACTTCCACGTTTCATGCCGAAATCATAATTTAAAAAAAGAACTAATTTAATTAAATAAAAATTATTAATTTGATTATTTATGCGTAGAAACAGCTGCTGCAGGTTCCTTAAGCTGGAACAGAATTAGTGTGTAGGTGACGATTAAGCTTAGGAGCTGAGCATACAAATGAAACAGAATATAGGAAATTAGAATTAACTCATTATTCGCCATAATGTTCACAAAATTCTAAACTCTTACGTATCCCAAAAATTGAAAATTGATGGTAAAGAGCCCATTGAGTCCTAGTTCAATGTCCGTTGCAGAAAATTTGTGCATAAAACTCGTAAATTCCATTGATTGAGATACCAGGGTAAATGAAGAAAAATTCAGTTCATTCATCCATTTGTTGTAAAAATTTCGAATCTAAATCAAGAAATCGCAATTATTTGTTCCAAGAAAAGCAACCATAACAAATGCGTGCTTTCACTCACTTTCTCCCGAATTCTGGATGCCGTGTAAATCGTCACAAGAAAGTATAAGAAAAACAGCGAATTCCGTACTTTTCCGAGGTAATGTAAATTGTTTAACTCATTCAAAAACTTGCAGAAATAGGTGACCACTCCGAAAGTAAATACAAATGTAAGAACTCCAATCGCACGATTAATTAGATTAATGATTTCTGATAGGTCGTTGTAGCTTTTGGTTAGCTGTTGAAATTTTTGCAATCAATAGATTATTAAAGAGCGAATTAATAATAATAAAATTTACCTGATGCAAGTCGTTCTGAAACGCCGGCTCATGCTTCCTTCTCCATTTTAATTCCTCAAATACATCTTCTACGAAGTATTTCACTAATTGCACACTTAGTACAAATAGCAGCTCCCACAAATAGGAATATTCATAAATCAGCACTTTTCCGATGTATAAATACACTCTAATCAAAGAAATTACGCGTGGATTTATGCTAAACGATGTTGCCAGGAACTCCGGAATTTTTGCAGTATGAAATTCAAGGTAGGTTTCCATTCCGGAATCAAAGTGTTCGGACATGAATAGACCAACTTGCATGAAATAGGCTATGCAGAAGCATTGAACGACTCGTTTCTAAATTTTAAGATATTAGTCAGTTATGCGGTTGTCAAAATTCTTCTACATGGCAATTTTCTCGTTAAAAATTCCGTTACACAAAAATTAAACATAGGCGATACCTTGGTTTTCAACGACATCCCACAGCCATTTGCCCTAATCCATTTTTGACATTGTTTTGCCTTATCCAATACCATGGCGGAGTTATGATCTCGAATTCGTACGAACGACTCGACATATGGCGTCATGCTTCCGCCAAACCGTATACGTAAATCCGAACAGAGTCAATTGGTAGCATATGGCATCCGCAATCATAAAATATGACACGGGTTCTTGAATTCTTTGAAAGCAGTGATATAATCCTTTGACTCCCAGCAGAAGGAAGTTTGGAATCAGCAAGAAAAACAGAATAAATCTGCAGATCGCCTGTAACGTAAAAGAAAATAATGCAGGAAATTCTAATACAGGAAATTCTAATACAGGAAATTCTAATGCATGGCCCTGTTCGCCTTTGAAGCATTTTGTCTGGCTGAAGAACAGCAGGTTGATTGAAATTGATACCCGTTGATAAGAATGTGTTAGCCGACTCCATCCAGAAATTTCCGATGGTGCCGGTGCCGAGCATTTCTCTGGGCATGATATTTTACTTGGCTCAACGTCTTTATTTCTCATGCCTATTCGGAATGGAATTAATCCAAGATAATAACCGAATTCAAAATAAATTTTCCAAATTTCTAAACAGAATAGATCTTCGGATTCTTTGAAATTTTGACCCATTGTGCTAGGCTCTGTCAGCGACAGGTCGGTCTGTGGTCTGCGGCTTTAGATATTGCTTGTAGTTACGAGCACACTAACCGCTAACTAATTTGCGCATGCAATGCAATTACCATCGCTTATTAATATTGATAACTTTCTAAAATTACAGAACTGCGTCAACAATAGCGAATGAGTGACCTGAGCATTAGCGTCCTTAAATGGACACTGCATTGCCTGAAAATTATTGAATTAGATTATAATAATTGCCTCATTTCAACGCATATGGACGGACAAAGGCGGAATTCCCTAATAGTATTTGCTTCTGGGGCCGGGCGGTCAAACTGACCCATTCTATGAAATTTGATCATTCACCTTATGATCCATTAAAGATTTGAGAATTTGTAGGTCAATATCGCCGACCAAACAACATTAGAAAATGGAATGTCATTTAAGAAAAATGTGGACACAACTGTCGTCATTGACGTCAAACAAATTGGGATCAGCCCAAGTTATACGGTGTATGCCTATGCCGGTATGCCTTATGTTTTTCATACGCGGGTAACGTACCTGCTTCACAATGACGCCGTCAAATTATGCCAAAAACATATGTAGAATCCTGGAGCTTGTACTACACAGATATATAGCTTTAATAGTGATGTATCATAATCATAAATCATATAACTAAAACTAAAATAATACGTATCTAGGCATAAAGTCTATCGTCTAGACTAACATATACAGAAAGTCAAATTGAGTATCCAACACAATAACGGTACATGACAAGGGTCAAAACATCACTTCAGCTCAGGCTCACGTCATACAGGTAATCCAATCAGTAAAACAATAAGAATTATTTATAGGAAAATCAATACCACAGAAGGATAATAATTGTACATTGAATTCAAAGTTCATGTAGGTAATAATTTAATAAAAACGAGTTCATCCCTATTTCGCACTTGATTTGAGCAAATTGACATGATACATTGATAGCATTTTGGAACGGAGTGACAGACACAATACAGTTTATACAGAACACAGCCCAATAGTACTTCACTTCACCTACTTACATTTAGCTAATATTATATTTAAAATTTAACTGAAGATCAGTCCCGCATTGCAAGCTTGCATTTGCTAGGCCCATCTATGGGCCCGCTACACATGTGCTTGATCAGACCTTAGGCTAGTTCAACGGCATTTAAAATTTAAAAGGAATACTAATTTTTGGATACTTTATTAGGATATTTCTACAGAGAAAGTGATTTTTCAGTTATAAGTATATATGATTTTTATAATACACAGATATAGTCCGTAACTCTTTGAACGGTAAATAGTTATGCGCATTCTGGTAATTATATTCTGACAAGACTTATTGCAGAGAACAGAAGAACAGTGCGTGAGCTGACAAAGCTTTCAAATCTGTTCTTACTTCCCGTGATAATGACACTACTAAACTAATCCTGAAATCAAATACTACATGAATTTAATACGCTAGTCATAGTCCTGCGTGAACACGAGTTTGTCTTTGATAGAAAAAAACACTGAATATCGTCAAGTTGTACGTTTATGATCTTGTGAGTGACTTGGCCATTTAAGTATAACAGATAGCAGATTCAAAACATTTATGATTTCTGATATTCTCAAGCACATAGCACATTGCCTTCAATGTTGAATTTTTTTCTTATGCTTGCAAAGCAAGCAATGTACGAGAGATAATAAGCAGAAGAAGGCCAGTTGCCAGGTTTATAAGAAGTATGGACTTGCATTTGATTTTGGAATTACACGTTCTGCGTCGGGTACAGCATTGAAGATTTTAGGTACAGGTGCCTGATTCTCTCCTGGGAATTCCATTATGGCTGCCACGTTTCCACAACGGTAACAGTAGTTGGGAGCTGACCAAACAGTGACCACTTTGTCATCAAATAGAAACTTGTAACCTTCGTTGACGAGTTGATGGGCTCGGCAGAGAAGAGTTAGGTTATTGATTTCCATGAAATGTTCTGCCACTTTGGCACCAAAAAGCCAACCCGCTCCACGAGGACTAGTTGCCCAAGCATCGATTCCTTCCTCAGGGTCAGACCAGACCAGGTCACAAAAGGCACCCTCGTGCGGAATTTCTTGACCGCGAGATATGGTACGAATTTGATCTAGAGTCCTCACTTCTGGTGACAGACCTCCGTGTACGCAGAGAATTGTGTCGTCTATAAGCTGGAAATTCCAATTCCAAAAATTTTAACAGGTATGATAGACAAATTATATTCGAGGTAAAATACTTACAGCTGCAATGGTCAACAGATCGAATACTTCGCAGCAAGTCTTCCATGCATTGGCATTCCCATACTTTGTAAGGCATTCATCTACACAATACGAAATTATTAGAATCATGGTTAACTAGGATCAAACAGAGTGAATCGCTAGCATATTTAGGATTGGCCTAAGCTCTTACCGTAAAACCCATACACCTGAGTAATTTGCCGGGACTCATGATTGCCACGGAGAAGAATAATACGATCAGGATATCTAGCTTTGAGCGTTAGAAGACGCGTAAAAGTTTCAAGAGAATAGTGGCCTCGGTCGACAAAGTCTCCCATAAATATGTACTGAGTATCCGGAACATCTCCTCCTTGTCTAAATAACTCTTCCAGGTCATAAAACTGTGAAACAAAATACAAAATACCATAAATGAATAAACAATTAGCCAATCTTGTGCAGTGCAGCTGCTTCTAAATTGTGTAATAAAAACTAAACGGTATAATTAAAGACTAGATGCTCACCTGTCCATGAATATCGCCACAGACAGTAACTGGACACTTGACCGGCACTATGTTTGGCTCCTCTATGAGAATCTCGGAAACAATGTCGCATAATTTCTGAAATCATAAATGCTCGATTGTAAATTACCAATTAATAATTGTGTTGCAAGTTGCAACACATATGAAAATTTAGAAATTCTAAAAAATGACAAACTGCCTTACTCTTAAATGATTTTCCGGTAAGTACTTGCAGGCTTTGACCATAGATACCCATTCGTCCAGCTCGGAGTCGCTCATTTCTCACGCTTTGTAACCTCAGCCTTAACTCTGACCTTCACAAAAAAGGTCACACAGAGCAGTGTTTTAAATTAAAAATCACACGGCGAAATAACAATACTGAAATTGACAGAGTCAGTCAGGCCATATTTCGTATTCCCCGGCCAAACTCCCCTTTCAACACACGCTTCGGCTTTGCTCAATGCTTGCCGTAGGATATATTTAAAGTTTTAGAGCTGAAAGTGGCAAAAACCCTTGACCTTGACCCTTCGTGTACATTCTTCAGTTCAGATTAGATTTAGATACCATAATACCGTACCCATCAAATTTATTTTTTCCGATATTTCAAAATCATTAAAATTTAAAGTAGAAGACGCATCTATTTACAATATTGCTATTTGAATGCAAGCGTGACAGTATGTATATGTGCAAATATATGATTCACGATCCCGAATGATTTTATGATGGGTATTATTGGCGATGGAAACAATACATTCTGCTTCTGCTGTCACCTGTCCCTATCCTTATCCCAAGTCCAACTCGGGGTTATGATAATATAATTCGAAACGTAACCGATTAATTTATTTCTGAACCACAATTTTATTGCATACTAGAGGAATTATTTTTTGACAATACAAAACCCCATTTCTGCAATTTCTGATCAATCCAATTTGTGCGAATCACCAGACTTGACAAGTCGACTATTCTTTGAGTTGATATGCGGAGGACACTTAAGTCCCCCTTCGATAAGAAATTAAAAGAGCAAGGACAGCTTTTACACTGACCTTGGTTTCCTCATCGACAAGACGCTCAAAAGTCTTGTTCAGCCAAAACTCGGTAACCGACTTTAACGTGTATTTCAAAATACCGAAATTCAAAGTAGAATAGTAATGCTACGAAAATTATGCAATTGTTCTTCAGCGTATTTCATAGCTGATTTTGCATTAAAATTTGGAAATAATTATAACAAACAAACACCATAAAATATAAAATATTGAACCTGGAAATAAGGGTTTTACTTATTCAGGCATACGGAGTAGGGAGTAAAACATAAAATACCTTATCTCCAGGCAAAAAGGCTATTTCACATCTTTCTCAAGCTTTTATGCTATTGTCATGTCCGTGCTATACCTTTTCAATTTAATCTAAAATGCAATACCGCATGCCGCCATAGCTATATACATTTTCAAGAGGAGCGCATTATGCGTCAATTTTAATTGTGCCCATTATGCTTCTCATGGTAACCAAATGCGTTCAAACTTATTTGTCAATAATTATTTTGTATTTTTTTAAAAACCAATATAGAGCATTCTGAAGCTCTTCGTTTTTAAATTAAGATAGGAAATACATTTTTGATCGCTTTTCTTTTTCATAGTTGAGTTCTCAGTGGATCCTTGGAATAGGAAAAGCTCCCAAATTAAAATGTCGACTCCAGAACGAGATCGTCCATTCACAGCCCCTTGCCTCATGATGTCACTGCCCAGAATCATGCCAGAATCGCCCGAAGAGGACCCTACAGCTGTACCTCTCTGCAGAAAAATAGCATCCATGAATCTGACCATTGCTGATCACGATGATCGAAATATTGTACAATTCCTTCGATGCGCTTCTGCCGTTCCAGATGATCCCAGTATATTCCGATTCCAAGTCGTGGATGTCATCACACGAATCAAGGAGAACTGCATGGAATACAAAGCTTCGAATCAGTATGAGATTCCTATTGACCATATCTGCTTAACAGTTCTGTATCCGACAATGCTCAAACCGCTCTATGACCTGACCAAGCGAATCAATGGAAATTTGATGGCGGAAATGGTGGCAGAGAAAGACAAGCCAGAGGATACCTTGAGAGATCTTCTTATTCAAAACAAGGTAGGTGTGCACTTGCGACCACTGCATAGATTTTCGTGTGACCACCATTTTCCACTGATTTTGCAGCTCGATCCAGAGATCTACGAAGTGACCACTGCTGATTACCTCCCGCTCTCCATGGATACCAAGCTAAGCGACCTTCAAACCCGAATGAATAAGTTTCCAAAGAAGTACGCTCTTTCATTGAATATTCTCCGTGGAAAATCCAACTTCTTCGCCAAAGTCTATTTTCGGCATAAGGATGAGCCAGAGCTTCAAGAACAGGACTTTTTCACTGAACAGCGCTACACGACAGTGACCTATGCAACGACCATTGACTTCGAAGGTTTCAGTGATGACGAGGACGGGGAAGTCTTTGGATCAGCCAGTGAAACAGATAATTTCAAACGCAGCGCAAGTCCCGAATGCCAGCAAAGACGATGCGAGGCGCCTGGATCAGCAAAGGCTGAATCATCCAGACGCCTACGATGAGAATGACGACGAGGTCAATGCGGAATGGGGCGTGGTTCCACCGGAAGTGGTACGTGTCCAAACAATTATTTTTGAATCACGATTAAGAGTTTCTGGCAAAAATGTTTTATAAGAAAGATAAATGTGTTAAAACGGAATTTGTTCTTAATAGGCTGGTCCCGAAGCGGCTTCAACTGGATCCAGCATACGCCGGTCAAAACGAGAGTGACTTTCTGGCTGGAGGTGACAACAAATTCTCTGTGTTATTCCAGCATGTTTTCGCGGGACATGAATTTGGCCTCTTGGAAGATGATCAATTCGAAGAAGACGAGTAAAAAATACGACAGACCTTGAGTGTCACATAAGTGCACCATCGATTTCCGCTTGTATTTCTTCCAATTTCAAAAATATATACAATTAAATTCCAAATTATGTTAAGTTACCCTCATCACCATCACCCGACTCCGAGTCAATTGAGGTAATAAATTCCGTGCATTCAGTATCTAGATCCTTGAGCTTTGATATCACATAGGCAATTAATTCATCTGTTTTATGAGTGGCGTGTCTCATTTGCTTCAACTTCCGGTGGAAGGTTTCTGCTGTCTCGACTGATTCTTGAGCATTTGCGGAGGCAGGGGACTTTGGACTAATTAAAGATGTGCTTAAGGAGCTGGTTTTAATTTTACTTCGAGCATCCTTCAGAGCGGCAGCAGCCAATTCTTGAGATGGAGTTTCTGTTTTGGAATTTGGTAATTTGATTGGACTACTGGGATCACCTTTCTTCGTGGCAAATGTACTGCTGAAGGCGTGGGTATTGGATCCTGGTCCAGTACTCCTAGCTGTCATAAGAAATGTATCAGAAACAAGGCTTTCCTGTTAGAAATTAACTTCGGCAAAATATAAAATTGAATAAATTTGCCTACCACGAGTTCGCAACAAATCAGCGAATATTACAAGCGGATCATCCCCTGACAGGCGTTCAATGTCTTCCATCATTTGTCGTCGATCTGGAGGTTTGGGAAATTCTGAATCCTCCAATGGCTTCGCCGATTTGAACATTGATTTTAGTTTGGATGCCATTTAATTTTCTTTATCTGGGTGGGAAGGATCAATTCTTGCCGCGGTACCAGTTAACAAATTGTTAATCAAATCTAATTTGCCTTCTGTCGGTTCTAAGAACGGCGTTCTTGTATAGTTTGTTCAAGACAAATCAGCGTTCGCAAATTTGTGTTCTGCCAAATTTTGTCAAATCAAAATGTGTTTTGAAATTTCGTCCCGGTGGTTTATAGTGGTTGATTTGATTTGTTATTGGACGGGGCAATGGCAATAATGCACAGCGAGAAAGAGATTCCCGTAAGAGTTGAAGTTGAGTGCATTAAATGTATGTTAACGGTGTTCGTTTGAATTACTTATTACGAAATCGATAATAACCTACATTAAGGTAGGTTAATACGAACGGTATATCGTATATAAGCATAAAGAAATATCGTTTGAAAACCTTTCATTCATACTAATGGTAGCTTGGCTTGGCATACATTTACAAACCCAGATTAGCAATTCGTCTGCACAAAAAATTATACAATAAATTTGAATGTGACTATCAATAATTTATTCATGAAAGCTTTGCCTATAGCGATTCTACCAGTTTGGGTATAAATTGCCTGAATTGTAAAACAAATAAATTAAACGTGTAGATATAGTGAAACTCTGCTATTTTCTGACCTTCGATATATTTTTTTTTATACTTTTTAATGAATCCAGAGCTTGTAAACGGTGTTTTAAAGCAAGAATTCCAAAAAGTACACGGTAAATGACAATTGAAAATTTAAATAACAAAGAACAGGTGAAATAATTTTCGTCGGATATATTTTACACAGAGCTTTGTAAACTGGTTTATAAGCTTAGCTAAACCAGGAAATAACGCATATAAATATAAATTGATACTCTCCTACTAAATAGCGTAAGTTAGAGGGCAGGGAAGTGTTTAGTAAATTAGTCATTTTCAAGAAACATTGTGTTTACATAATTTAGATGCATTGATGGTTTCCGGCGATGCAGGCCTTCTGAAAATCAAAACTTTTGAATCTTGGTATCACAATCTGCCACTGTATCTACGGAATTTAATTATGACATAAGTCATGTGTTAATAAATGAATTTATTTTTAGATTTTACATTGTCAGAATTTTTATTACAATAACCAGGAAGATTATTGACCCTGACTGTAACAGGTGTCTTTTCCAAAGATTCGAAACTCTTGTGTTGAGTTGCGAGATTGGATAGAAAAGAACAAGGAACGAACCAGGCAGAGATGAGTCCTATTATCTCTCTCTGTGGAGTTTTCGGACAGGCAGACGAGATCTGGGATCAGTCAGTCATCGGACTCAAAAGCTCTCGGCTCGGAAGTGTCATTTTTATTTGCACTCTCAAACATTGATCTTTCCTGGTTTCAATTGCAAAAACTGTGCAACTCTCTTCCTCCTTGTCTTCCGTTGTTCGTGTTCTACATTTTACAATCTGCATTTTCATCAGTTGATGAGTCTTACAATTAGTCTAGGCTTGGTTGGATCCTCTGACACTTTGGTATCTCCCAAATTAAATTAATTAATTATACGTACTACCTACAATCAAAGCTCGTAATTTTTCTAAGAGGTAACAATTTAAAATCGACCCAATAGCAAAGAAAAGTTACCTCCGTTCTGTAACCCGTCCGTGGTGTACGTCCAGCTAAATATGTATTTGTTAAGTATGTTTTTCTTACAGTCAACAGTTGACAGTCCTACATCCCAGTCCGAGTCCTAATCCTAAACTAGTTCTTTAATAGTGATAGTTGAATAAATCTTACACTTGAATGCTAGCTATCATCACTCATTATTTGTTATTAGGTACTTAAAATTTTATTATTTATTCATTTTGTATTTTTTATTTGAAATTTCAGGTCAGCTATTTATCCGGATGAATTTATGAATGAACAGCCTATATGAGACCGATCTCGCATCGAACATCACCGATCAAAATACTATTGGGAACCGCCATTACCAAACGAACCTGAAGAATTCCGAATTCCAATAAACACTACACGCAACATGAACTTGCTGCTGGACCATGACCTTAGTGAACGTGTATGACAAACGACAACTAGATTAGAAGTCAAGAATTCCAGCAGAAGCTCGAACCTAACACATACCACACAAATAACAAATTCTGTGACCCATAGTCTTGAGACCTATACTGACCGTCTGTGTGCACACAGGTCAGCCAAATCAAGATTTAAGTTTACAGGGTAAAGGGCACACCTTCTATATGACACGAGGGACATACCTATTCTTTATGATACATGCCTGGATAAATATTAATCCGTGAAAGTGACTCGATACGTTGATCATTGAACCTGAGCCAGTGACCGTTATTCGTTCCCGATTCGCTCCGTCACTTAACTTTGGATATACGTACATACTAGAAAACATCCCAAGCACGTCTACAAGAGCATTTAAGAAAATGGCATCATCATCCGGGATAGGTGAAGAGCGATGGCGAGAATGTGCAGCTTTCTTGACCCGGGTTGGGCTGCTTTCTGCGGATCATCGAGCTAATTGGCCTAAAGCGACTGCTCGGGACCTGGCGTATACACTTCGTGATGGAGTTCAACTCTGTCGTCTCCTCACTCTAATACAGCCGAATTCTTTAGATATCCGTGACATCAATCAGCGACCTCAAATGGCTCAGGTATGGTCAAATATATTTGACTGTTTCCTATATATTTCAATGTATCGCATCGCTATCGCTACTGATTCTCATGGTTTTTTGCAGTTTTTATGCCTTCGAAATATACGCACATTCCTGCAAGCTTGCAAAACACATTTTGACCTCAAGGACTCCGACCTGTTCCAGCCATCAGTTTTATTTGACCTATCCGACTTTGGACAAGTACTTCGCACGCTGTCTATTCTTTCAACCTGTCCAAAGGCGAAGCGGAATGGAATTGTGTAAGTTTATATTTGAAACACTGACTTTTACCCGAAATACTTAGGAAAAATATCCGGTTGCTTTAACTTAACCAGATAGTTCTATTGAAGAATTATGGTTAATGAGCTTGAGTTTCCTAAAATATCACTGCTTTTGTCTTATTTCAGAGGATTCTGTGCCATGAGTATTGATGATAATGGAGATGGTATACCAAATCTGCAGGAAGATCTAAATCTTGAGGATTTGGGGAGGTAAATAAATCACACAATTGTTCATTCGAGAGGTTTTAGATTTGCCGTTTATAAATGGAAAAAGTGAAGTTAAATGTTATTAGCGTAAAACATGCAAAATTGGATAAGCCGGAATGATCATTGAATGTCATGTCATTTCCGTTTTCTGTAGTCAGAGTTACACTGAAAGGATCAGCGTATTTCTTCCTTGACTTTCTTTCTATGTTTCTTACTTCCCTTTGTAATTTGTAATTCTCTATTTTCTGTCCTTGGTATCACCGAAACTTCCTCAGTGAGCCCACAACACCTTGTGTTCTCTTACCACCTTTACATCGAGATGCTGAGGAGTCAATTTATGAAGAACTCTGTTACATTACCTTTCGAATCAAACAGGTCAATTTTCTATTTAATCTTTGACCTCCAAATTATTTACTCTGTTGATAATGCATCCTTGCATGTTACCCTGTTTTGTACTTCTCGCTCTTGTGGCATGCACAAACCGCAGCAAATGCAAATCGATTCGCTGTTTGTTTATCCTCAACTTTGGTTCTTGACTTTGAATGTTTCCATTTCCTGACCTAATTTTTACTTTTGGTTAACCATACCATTTGCGGTCATTTGACCATTGTGGTACGCAATTGATAGTCCGCTGGTTCGCATGTCAAGTGATTTTAGCCGATAATTGCTCATCGCCAGGGACTAATGCATTTTCTTCGGGTCGGTTTTTGTTTTTGCATGTTATTCCAATTGTATGTCCAATGAAGTATACCAGAGGCTGAAGAAGAAATTTACCATGAAGATTATTATTCAGTTGTTGGTCAGGCTGAAGAGGACATTTACCAGGATCTCTGCTACATTGATCGACCCAAAAAAGTACTTTACCTGAAAAATATACTATTGTTTTGTAAATAGCTAAGGCTTGACTAGCTTAATACTTGGTCATGCTTTGATTCAAATTTTTCTTACTAACGTGTGTATTCTTACTTCTACGATTCTGTGCATGTTTTGCTGTACTAAATCCTGAGGCTGTGTATCTGCATGATTAGAAATCAGGTACGTCTGGTGAGTAGCACTGACGACATTTGTTTTGAACTCTTTAGCCACCTGTAACTTTACGAGAAAAACGAGACTACGTGAAAGGAGAGCTCTTAGAAACAGAGACAAACTACATTGAAGCTCTTCAAATGCTCAAGAAGAAGTTTATGCGGCCACTCGAACTTTCAAATTTATTGAAAGATGACGATAGAAAAATTATATTCTTTGGAATTAAGGTAACGAAATAGATCAAAATTATTATATGCCTTGTTTAGATTTATGAATGAACAAGCGCGCTAAATGCCTGTTTTTATCTTCCTATGTAGGAATTAAACGATATACATAATGCATTTCTGAGTGACCTGACGCGAGTTCTGACAGCAGCTGCACCTACAGTAGCTACTTCTAGTTTCTCACAAACTAAAACCTTAGGCGACGTCTTTACTCATTGGAAAGACAAGTTTGTTATCTACGGAGACTATTGTGCCAATCTCACGCGTGCTCAAGGTCTTACTGAAGAATTGTGTGCCAAGAATGATACATTTGAATCAGGAAATCCTGGTAAGTTCAATTCTATAAATTATTGTAAAGTTTTCCAATTCCGTATAACTTTCAAGCAATTGGTACCTACTTGTTCCTTTAGAAATGTGAGAAAGAAACCAACGGTGGACGTTTCAAATTACGAGATTTACTCTCAGTGCCCATGCAGCGAGTTCTCAAGTATCATCTTCTACTTCAAAAACTTTTGGATGAAACTTCTGTGGTAAGTCATCTAAAAGTGTCACATTTCGATTCAGCTTTGACTTTGATTCATAAATATTCCTACTACAGGAGCTGCATGGATACGACGAACTCCAGTCCGTGGAGAAGGCTCATGCCGCTATGTCGGATATTGCTGAATTTACGAATGAAGTGAAAAGAGATAGCGAAACTCTGTCAATAATACGACAAATTGAGGGCAGTATTTATGATTTGAAAATGCCAGATGGAATGGAATTAAAAGATTATGTGCCGACTTCAGAGAGATGGAGAACTTCGTATAAGAGGTCATGATGACAATCGGCTCAAGTCTCGATACGTTTTTGTATTTGACAAAGTGATGCTGATGTGCAAATGTACCAGAGTAAGTTACCAAATTATGTAATTTATCAGTGTAGCCTATATAAAATACTTAGCTAGAACCATATGAACTAGAGCTTTCCAAAGCTCTAATTTAACTTAAGATTTACAAAACCTGTAAAATAATAGGCAGAAAACGTTTAGTTCTAATTGCGTACGCGCTTAAAAATTCCAGCATTATGCAATAATGGAGCAAATGGGATTAGGTACTTCACTTTACGCAGCCTATTTATAAGCTTTATCATTAGACGCACTTAATTAATTTTTGTAACCAAAAATCGTCGCCGTCGCATTACAGCTTAGCTGTAGATTATTTTGTAAACTTACTTGTCGCGCTAATGCGGCAGTAATGTAATATGTAACCTGCACAAGGCACAATTAATGGTAATCAACTCACGCTGAAGTGCTAAAATTTTGCTCACACCGCCACCGTTGCATATTTTGAACTAATTCCAACTTTGCATGTTCTATTTTTCTCAACTCTTCAGATGATGGACAAATTGTTACGGGTAAACAATGCAATTAGTAATACTTCTACGTGTTGTGTGTGCTGTACTTTTGCTTATTTATACAGCGCTAGCTAGGTCGTTTACCTGCGTTCGTTTGCAATTCTTAAATGTCGTGCACAGCAGCTTTGACCGTATTTTATCTGTGTGTGTTACGCAACTAACTATTCAGTTTCACTTTGCCTTCTAACATTAGCTGAACAAGTACTCGTTTCGACCGATTTCATGCTCTTCGGTAGCTCAGTCGTGTCTAATTTAATGTCGTTGTAATTCCATGTTATGTTGAACAAAAGCATTAGTATGGAAGCCTGAACGGCTTGAAACTATTTGAATTATCTTTAAAATCGGATTTGCTGTAGATGCTCGAAATTAATGGCATTTCCTTTACCCCGTTGACTATGATGGAGCAATACAGCTACAAGCACTCACTGTGCTTACAAGAATATCGAGTGGAAGACACACCATCAGGAACAATGAAAAAATCCGGGAAAGATTCACGATGGAGTTTTGGCTGGAATTTAGTGCATCACAAAGAAAAGAATGTCTATACAATGTACGCTTCCACTGAGGAGCAAAAACGGAGGTGGATCAAGGCTATTGAAGACGCGTTGTGAGTTATTTAAGAAGGTTTAACTATGTAGAATTTATGGCTAAATAGTAAGTACAATTACTCCGCAATTGTTCTCCAGAAACAACATTCAACCAGCGGAAAGTCGCCTCACAGATCATCTCATGATGATGCACACATCGGATCGTGGAGTTAGCTGTGCTCACTGCAAGCGTTTGTTGAAGGGCATCTTTTACCAAGGCTACAAATGTGTTCGATGCGAATCCCAAGTCCATCGAGAGTGCATCACACTTCTTCGGAAATGCGGTACTGTCCAAGCACAGCCTCCAGAATTACCTCCGCGTCCATTATTGCTTCTGCCCATTCCGTCGTTCTCGGATTCCACTACAGTTGTGAGCATTTGACCTGAATATTAAGTGTTTATAATTATCCAACAAGTCCGTATTCTTTTTATACCAATTTTTGTTACAGAGCCCAACCTCAAGTTTTCGGGGTGACCCATCTCCCTCGCCGATAGGAAATGGTCGATCCTATCAATCTCAACCCAGGGGCACCAGTATCCCCTCCGCTCCCTCTAAATAATCTTAATTCTCCTTCCACCGCAAATGGAATGAGATCCTCATTCCCATCACATCATTACGTCAATTTGAGTCACTTGGAAAGTTTTTCATGGTTTGCCGGAGAAATGGAACGAGATTTGGCCCATACTGTTCTTTCAGAGCAACCTAACGGTACATTTCTAGTACGCGTTCGATCACTTCAGACAACTGGACGTGGGTCAATTCAGAGTGTGTCAAGTCTCAGTACGGCAGATGCGGCTTATGCCCTGTCTCTCAAGTAAGTCTAGTTTCTTCGAATTTAATTCGAGTCAAGGTCAATTTTTGAAATCTGTATTTTTTTAAATCCCAGATGGAACGAGCAAGTAAAGCATATGAAAATTCGAATCACGGATGACGAAAAGCTATTCTTCTTATCCGAGTCTCGGTACTTCAAATCTGTTGTCGAACTCGTCCACTGGTATCAACGAAACTCATTGGCAGAAAGTTTTAGCGGGTAAGCCTACTATCAATTCCTACATTTCTGGTGTTCGACATTAAAAGCTGTTTGAATTTTAAAATATTATTGCAAAATTTCTAGCCTGGACGCCTGTTTGGAAATTCCATATGAACGAACCGGAAATACGCCAACAGGAATCGTACATTTTGACTACAGTGGAACCGGATCTGAACATACAGCTTTCCCGATGCCAAAATGTCCGTTAACGCCATCGTAAAGATTCCAATTTTCGTTTACTTATTCCGCTCTTTTGAAAACTCGGCCGAAATTAAACCTATGCAAATGTTAGGTACCTAAATATGAGCAACTAATTGCGTAGTCCTAGCCTATTGCATGAGCTATGGTACATTTTCGATTGCAATTGCAATACAACTTACATTCAAGCCTAGCTAATTGCATCTCTGTCTGTGCTGCTGTCTGTAGTTTTCGGTCATCAATTACCTATGTATGAATATGAATCCAAAGTTACGCTTTGTAGACTGTGCTGTTAGTACCAGAGAGGCTGAATGATTCTCAAAATGTATGAATTT
>VNWX01000520.1:0-21126 GCA_009869905.1 Ceratophysella communis | reverse complement strand
TCTGGATCGGGTTCAGAAGGCTCAAAGTCAAGATCCACCGGGATATACTTACGAAGAGGCTGTTTCGAGATTGATTAAATATACGTCCTACAGCAATTACACAATGACCGAAGCTGCAGCAAAAACAATGCTGGTAAGCTTGATTCGATACCAAAGTAAAGCTTTAAATCATCCAGGTTCCACAGAACCTCGAGTACAGAGTCCAGCATCAAAGTGACTCTCCCAAGTAACAAATTTGATGCTGGATTCGACATTTTAGTGGACGCTAAACTACGTCATTTCAATATTCCAGATTCGTGGTACACGCCAAATTACTGAGCGAGAATGGGCTTATACTCGTGACCAGCGGATGATGAGTGCTGCAATTCTTCGTTTCACACATAATGGCTTCTTCGACATGGTCCACACTATAAGATGTCACCTATTCGTGATTCTCGCAAAAGAAGCACCTGGACCACATACCCGCTACTTAATTGAGAGAGCAAAGGAAATTTATAACAAGAGCTGTGCTTCGTTCAATCTCATCGAAGTTCCAGGAAATCATTTCGTTCATTTGAACAAAGCTGATGAAGTTTCTGGACCGGTCACTGAATTTTTTCTCAAAGATTTGCCTAAACCAGTGGTTTAAATTTGAAAAATCAAGGCAGTTCGTTTTTCCTACCGTCACAAATTTCAGCAGCATTTGCTAGTGTGTTAATCAAATAATACTCCTTTACATTAAACAGTATTTGTATTTTGGTTATTGTAGTTTCTATTAGACGCTAGACGCTGTTCTAGATCTTCCGGAATTCTGGTTTCCTAATAAACACACTATTGATTGGTTTGATTTGAAAAATAAAACAAAATCATTTTGAACATGTGACACTGTGAAAATGATGCATGATGTAGCTTTGTGATTTTTGGTCATTGAATTTTTGTGAATTGGCGAGACTTTTCATTATAATTGGCGCAAAATTAACGTCCAGTGCTTTGGATTCCGTGAAGCTCACTGCCAAGCATTTCAGTTGACCAACTTGGAGAGAACAACAGTATATATGTGCATTTCTGCTAAGAAATGGTTGCGAATTAGAATTCCATGGCAACCGCAACAATATTCGGATCCGTTTGTTTATGTTGATCGAATTTCCTGAATTGAACTTAAAATCTCAAAAAATAAAGCACCGCTATCAGTCAGTCGACGAACTGATCGATCCCGATTCCCGTGACGGATAGACGCCCTGCAAACTGAATCCGTGGGTTGGGTAGCTTTCTGATAAGGTAAGTCAGGCTAGACATGAAATCGAGTAAGGGCTCTGTTCTGCCAGGTCTTGACTTAATATCTGACATAATTTTCTTTTGGCTTTGCAGATTGCATCCTTTGGCAGATGATCGGCACAAAAATGAAGTCAATAAATTTCGTTTTCCATTCTTCTGGAGCTCATCTGGTCGTTCTGCTTTTGGTTTTCGGCTCAGCTTATGGACAAAAAGTATTGCATAACTTGCCCTGCACTCATCCGGATTCAACATATCATAAACCTCCTGAGCGTAAGCTGAATCAACACATTCATGTCCTAGAACAAGGATTATTTCCTTTTAGAGCTTATTCAAAATCTTTTTTTCATGTTAGCTTGCGACGATACAAAAGGCCTAAAGTGTTACATCGAAAGCACTCTTGCTGTTATTGGTCAAGATGCGGCCGACAATCCCAGCCTGGGATTCAATTTTCGCTTTCTGTTCTTCTGGAGCTCTTCTGGTCGTTCTGCTCCTGGCTGTGAGCTCAGCTAATGGACAAAAAGTATTGCATAACTTGGATTGCACTCATCCGGATTCAACATATCATAAACCTCCTGAGCGTAAGCTGAATCAACACATTTATGTCCTAGAACAAGGAATATTTCCTTTTTGAGCTTATTCAAAATCTTTTTTTCATGTTAGCTTGCGACGATACAAAAGGCCTAAAGTGTTACCACGAATTCGGTCATGCTGTTGGTACTCAAGATTCGGCCGACAATCCCAGCCTGGGACTTATCTCGGCCGGAGATTATAAGCGCGGCAAATGCTATTGCCACCAAGACAGCGGTCCTAAAACCTGGAGATGGAAGGAGGACCCGGAACCAGATACCTGTGACACACCGAGGGAGAAGGGAGGGTCCAGAACAGACCCAAGAGATCACAACGAAAATTGTCACCACAAAAGCGACAGCCTCGGCGAATGTAAGTTTAAACGGTTATATAACTAGTTTACTAGTGGACTCCAGATCAGAACCAATATAAGTAGATAGATAATTGATTGAATTATTCTGTGACTTAAAATGTCGTGGTGCTGCATGAATTTATTAATTTTCAGTTCCCTGCAAGGATGGGTTCACGTGTGCAGCGGAAGGAAGCAGTATTCACAATGATGGCACCACGCCCGACGAATGGGACAAAGAACATCCGAATGGTGCCTCGGGCACTGGTAAATGTGCTTGCAAGAGTGGCGAGGTTTTTGCAGATGCTGTGTGCAAAAAGCCTCCAACTCCTAAAAAACATGGCGAGACTTGTGGACATGGGAGTAAGTTTCTCACGACTATCAGTGCTCATTGATTAAAATTCGAATTTGCAAAAAGCCTCCAACTCCTAAAAAACATGGCGAGACTTGTGGACATGGGAGTAAGTTTCTCATGACTATCAGTGCTCATTGATTAAAATTCGAATTGACGTAGCACACACTATCTTTATTTTCAGAGAAATGTGCTGACTCCTTCAAGTGTGGCGTTGGTGCAAGTGTTGGTAATTCTGCGAAGGGCATTGCGGACACTCATGGTAAATTATGGGAAAGCGGAAAAGAAGACGGCAAATGCGTATGCAAAGCGTCAGGTGAGACTCTTCATATCAAAGAAGATGACGGAGCTTATTGTGCCACCGCCACTACCACTACTGAGAAGCCAAAAATGGTCACCCCCAAATCTAGCGCGGGCAATGGATCAAATTGGATCGCTTATCAGCTCATCTTCAGTATTGCAGCACTTGAAATTCTTTTCTTTGCCTGAGTATATTCTTACCATAGTAATTTATATCAAAACTATTTATTCGAAATCTAAATTATACAGTCGAAACGGGGTGTCAATTTTGTATCAGCTGAAAGCAAAAGCAAATATGTACAAAATGGTATTAGAATAAAAGCTCACTTGGTCTACCTACAGAAATACAAATGATACGTCAATCGTTTTGTCCACACGCGATACTTTTTGATCACTTTTATCCAACGTCAACAATAAATAATTCAGATTGTTCATTAGTAAATTTGTTTATGAACTTAAGGCCACATAGTAATGCTTCAGTTGAAAATTTAGAGTCTCTCCGTGACTTTTGAACTTTTAAGCTGCATCATTTTCAGGACTTTGTCCTTTTCGAGCCGTATTTTCACAAAATGCTTCTGACTTGTATAACCGTCATTTTGTTTTCAATAACCGGCGTAAATCTAATAATTCTGAACATATCCGGTTATACCCACTGCGTGTTTCATATAAGAGCAGCATCTGGTTCAAGTACAATGCTCACGAGTGACTCAATTGAACAATTTCTTGTCTCAAATCAACAGAATCAACTCTGGACGATTTCCACTTCTCGGCGTGGTTCATTGGACAGGAAATTGAAAACTTATCGTGAACAATGTTCAGTGAGTATTTTTATACAAATTGAAGCATGTTTTCGAAAGTTTACAAGATTGGTCGACGACTCTCGTTTGTACAACCGGAAAAACATGGTTATTATCGTAAGTGCACTTGGTAATATCTGTGGGTTGGACTACATGAAATTAGCCAGAGGTTTGAATAAATTCAACGTACGAGCAGATTGTGCAACTGAAGTAAATTTTTACGAATTTATGGTTTACTGGACATCTGAGATGGTTCTACAGGACATCCTATATTTTTGTGCGACTTGTTCACGAAATTATGTCCTTAGAAAAGTTCCAACGTCGATATCGACTGGTGTTATATCATTATCGGGCCTACAAGAATTTTCAAAAAAAATTAAAGGAATGTCCATTAAACCGACTATTGCAATCGTGGGAAATTATCATCAAAACTTTCAAAAAAGGGATAATTTACTTGGCTTATATTTTTTTAGCATCCACAGCACATCGAATATCAATTTTTTAATTTCAAAAATATTTATCTACTCTAGTCATATAATAATTTTTGAAATAACAGAAAATTCGATGTTCCAGTGGATTCTTAAAATACAAGCCTTTCCATGTACCTACACAGATTTGCTGAGAGCCTTGCAGAAAAATTAAACCTAAGCATGGTTTATTATACTGGAAGTTCGAAAACGATTCTTTACTTAATTGAAGCACCTCAGCATTACAGCGCAGTGGTCGTAATAAATATTTTCGGATGGATTTCCTCCAACTATTTATTTCCAGAATACACCCTGACTCAGTTCTTCCTTGAAACTACGCCAAATAAATTTTTCTACTGTACCACATCCCAAGAGCGTGAAAATTTTACGTTTTTATTCTGGATATACTCTTTCGATAATACTTCCTGGGTACTTCTGGCAGCATCCTTAATTGGCGTTACAATATTTCTAAAGTTCGAATGGATTTTCGTGGTTGGAGCTTTAATTCGACAACCTTGTCCCGGTTTAAAATTTAAGAAATTAATAATAGTTTTGATTTTAGCTAGCATTGTGCTCACAGCAAGTTATGAGAGCATTATTTCTGGATTCTTAACAGTCCGGCCGCCATTGATTGTTTTCAACTCATTGAAGTCACTAATTAATAATGGCTACAAAATTCTAGGGTCCCGTGAGAATTCTAGTTTAGTAGAATTTCGAGAATTATTTCAACAAGAAAACATCAGTTCTATTTCAGTGAAAGAAAGTATGGTCATGAGCTGGGCCATGTCTCACGGTGAGATGCTAATTAAATTATCAAATCATAACACGACCATGAGTCAACCAGAAGAAAGTTTAAAAATATACAAAGTAGTAATGCAGAGGATGTTTCCGAATTTAATCTGTCACACTGCAAGAGACAGCGTCTATAGGCGTGAACACATCTTCACCATTACGGGCTATCTACACTCTCGAATCGGTGTAATTAATGAAATGTTTAGAGAATCAGGAATTTTCGACTTGTACTATAAGCAGGAATTATTGATAAAGAGCTTCGATTACCGTAAACAGCTGGCAATTTGGAAACAAGCAGAGGAACAAGCTTTGCCGTTCAAATTATTAGATGGGAAAATTGTCTCGATTTTTGTCTGCTGGGCAGCATTGTTGATTTTAGCAGAATTATGGTTTGTAATTGAAAAAGCTATGGTTAAATTCATGCCATTTTCCAATGAAAGCAGATATGCTAAATTATTTCAAACCATATTGTTATTGAAATGGTATTTTGTTAGAATATTTAAACCATTTCTAATCCAATATTTGCTTTCGAAGGTCTATAAAATTATTTGGTTTGTTTCTGTAAAATTTTTTAAATTTCGAGACCTGTTTCAGAATTTTTTCAGGGAAATTTGGAAAAACCGTTGTTCTTTAAAAAATCAACCTAAATTCTGTTTTTTGGACCGTTGCAATTTTTGGTAACATTTATTTTGCTTGGTTCCATATATGTATTTTCTAGTAAATACTTGGGTCCTTTTTCAATTACACACTTGTGTTTATATTTTAGTAAGATTTTAATTAGACTGTATATATACACTCGTTCTCCTGATGTAAAGTTTTGCAATTAAATCAATTTAATCTTCTCGAGTATCTTTGGATGTATATACAGTACTTTCAATTCTTTGCGGCTTGTAATCCAATTTAGCGGCCTTTGTGTAAAGTTCAGCATACATGGGAAGTCGTTGGGTCACCTGCAGAAAAATTATCGCTTCTAATTTCTAAACAACATAGCGAGACTTGTGGTAACTTATATCGAAACAATTTAGGTATTCGAAATCTAAATTATACAGTCCAAAAGGGGTGTAAATTTTGTACTATTTATACACTTCAGCCAATGAAATAAAAGGTCACTTTGTCAAAGTTAACAGCAATACTAACGATAGTAATTCGATCGTGTTCGACACGCGATACTGTTATTACTTATCCCAAATCAGCAATGAATAATTCAAATCGTTCATTAGTAAATTTATTTTTAGAACTTAGGACTAGTCGCGCTTCAGTTGGAAAAGAGTCTCCCTGTGACTTTTGAGCTTTTTATACTGTCTATTGTTATCAAGGCTAGAGCCGTATGTGTAATAAATTTAACTGCGACAACATGCTCTCCGCGTGTATAACTCTCATTTTGTTTTCAATAACCGGCGTAAATCTAATAATTCTGAACATATCCGGTTATAACCACTGCGTGTTTCATATAAGAGCAGCATCCGGTTTAACTACAACGGTCACGAGTGACTCAATCGAGCAATTTCTTGTCCCAAATCAACGAAATCAACTCTGGACGGTTTCCACTTCTCGACGCGGTTCATTGGACAGGAAATTGAAAACTTATCATGAAAAATGTTCCGTGAATATTTTTATACAAATTGAAGCATGTTTTCGAAAGTTTACAAAATTGTACGACTCTCGTTTGTACAACCGGAAAAACATTGTTATTATTGTAAATATGCAAGGTGATTTCTGTGGGTTGGATTACATGAAATTAGCAAGAGAGGTCAATGAATTCAACATAAGGGATGAAGGTGCCACTGAAGTGAATTTTTACGAATTTATTATTGTTCGCCGTACATCTGAGATGACTCTACAGAAAATTCAATACTTTTGTGCCACTTGTTCACAAGAGTATATGCTTAGGCAAGTTCCAATATCGATATCTACTGGTTCGATATCGTTATCGAGCCTAGAAGAATTTTTGGAAAACAATTAAGGAATTATCCGTTCAACCGGCTATTGCAATCGTAGGAAACCATCATCAAAACTTTCAAAAAAGGGACAAATTATTTGGCTTATATTTTTAGCATCCACAGGGAATCGAACATCAAATTTGTAATTTCAGAAAAATTATACATTTTTTGGATATGAGATATGACCAATTTGACCAAATATTCGATTTTCCAGTGGACGCTTAAAATACAAGCCTTTTGACTTAAACAGATTCGCTGAAAGCTTAGCAGCAAAATTAAACCTCAGCATTGTTTACTATATTGCAAATCCCGAAACAATGTTTTACTTAATTGAAGCACCTCAGCATTACAAGGCAGTAATTATAAGAAATCTATTTGGATGGGCTTCCTCCAGGAATTATTTATTTCCAGAATATACATTGACTCAGTTTTTTCGGGAAACTACGCGAAGTAAATTTTTCTACTGTAGCACATCACACGAGCGAGTTACGTTTTTATTTTGGACTTACCCCTTCGATAATGCAGTCTCCTTACTTGGCGTTACAATATTTCTAAACTTCCAATGGCTTGGCGTGGTTGGGGCTTTAATTCGACAACCTTGTCCCAGTTTAAAATTCAAAAAATTAATAATAGTTTTGATTTTAGGCAGCATTGTACTCACATCCAGTTATGAGAGCATTATTTCAGGATTCTTAACAGTCCAGCCGCCATTGATTATTTTCAACTCATTGAAGTCACTTATTAATAATGGCTACAAAATTTTAGGGTCTCATAAGAATTCTAGTCTTGGTTCATTTTGTGAATTATTTCAACAAGAAAACATTACGTCTAGGAAGGTAGAAGAAAGTATGGACATGAGCTGGGGTATATCTGACGATGAGATGTTAATTAAATTATCAAACTACAACGTGACCATTTGCAGAACAGAAGAAAGTGTACGAATATACAAGGCAGTGATGCAAAGGATGTTTCCGAATTTAATTTGTAATGCTCCAAGAAATAGCGTTTACAAAAGGGAAAATATTTTGACAATTACTGGTACACACTCGAATTGGTGTAATTAGTGAAATGTTTAGAGAATCTGGTATATTTGACATGTACTACAAGGAGGAATTATTGATAGGATACTTTGGATATTCTAAACAGCTAGAAATATGGGAACGAGCCGAAGGCTCCGCTGTGCCGTTCAAATTATTGGATTGGAAAATTGTCTCGATTTTTGTCTGCTCGGCAGCATTGTTGATTACAGCAGTATTAGTTTTTCTACTTGAAGAAACTGTGTCAAAGTTTGGGCTATTTTATAATGAAAGTATATATTTTGATTTATTGCGCACTATTTTTATATCGAAATGGCATTTTCGTAGAATATTTAAGCTATCTCGAATCCAGTATTTGCCTTCGATGCTGCAGAAAATTCTTTGGTTCATTTGTGTTAATTTTTTTTAAATTTCAAGGTCCGTTATTGAATTTTTTCAGAAATATTCGACGAAACCGTTGGTAAATGATTTAAAAAGGCAAGCTAAATCTAAATACCGAGCGTTGTATCGATGCAACTTTAGGCAGCATTTATTTATCTTTTCATGTATTTTCTGGTAAATACTTGGGTCCTTTTTTAATTACACACTTGTGTTTATATTTTTAGAAAGATTTCAATTAGACTATATACTCTCTTGAGTCCTGGCCTGGTTTCTTTTGACCACTAAGTTAACATTTGGCTGTTCTCCTGATCTCCTGAAGTTTGATATGATATCAATTTAATCTTCTCGAGCATCTTTGGATGTACTGGCAGTACTTCCGATTATTTGTGGCTTGTAATCCGGTTTAGCGGCCTTTGTGTAGAGCTCAGCATACATGGGAAGTCGTTGGGTCATCTACAGAAAAATTTAAATAGATTTACACTACAAAACATATAACTTTAAACGAATACGGCGTTAATTAATTATTTTATTTTATTCAAACTTTAATTATACGTTGAAGTAAAAATCTCCGAATTTTTTACAATAAAAACTTACACGAAATCCCCATTTATCCTTAACCTGACGGCAAAGATTCAGATCCATTTCTACGACGAGAAGTCCGTTTCGTACGCGTGAAAGACCCTGTCAAATTGGAATAAAAATAAATTTTTCATAACATTATAAGACGGATTACATGACCGTTATGTTAACGTGCTAAATAGTCCAACTTACAGCACTTCTGCTGCCGTCCGGTGCAGCGACATAAGAAGATCCGTAAAAATGCCCGAATTCTTTATGAGCCGGCTTTCCATCTCCGGAAGTAAATTCATTCGGGAATGTTTCTGAGCCGACACGATTAATGGCACAAGCAAAATAGCTATTGGCAATGGCAGCATTTCGTGCTTCTATTCCCCAAAGTGGTTCACTCAAGTCGCCAACTGTTGCCGATGGATTGAAAACGATTTCAGCATTATTCAGACCGAACATGGTCCAGTTGAGCGGGTGATGGCGGCCGTAGCAAATGTTCACGGCGATTTTGCCGTACGGGGTCTATAGTGTCAGAAATTGCAAAATTAGCAAAATTTTCAGGCTAAAAAAATTTGGAAGTTTTGTAGCGGATTTTACACTTACCTCGAAAACCGGATGACCTAGCGTAGACTCCATATAATAAGTAGATTCGTTGAAATCTCCAACCCTTGGAATATGATTCTTACGGGATTTCCCGATGACATGTCCATTGTTTCCGATAACAACGGCAGTATTCCAGATCACTTCAGCCGGGTCACGTTCCAAGATTGGGGAGATGATAACCATGTTGTGTCGGCGTGCCAGCTAAGTGCCAGATAAAATTTACTAGTTATAACTAGAGTTGAATTTTAGGCTAAATTAAATTAATTAGTTTCTGACCCGTATCCGATCGAATTCGTCTTATACATACCTGTTGCAAAAACAGCGTGGTAGGCCCGTCTTCTGCGCTTTCCGCATATTCGACCCATGGGAGCCTTTCTCGAGTGCAAAATGCAAATGGCATTGCTAGAGACAATTAATCGGTAAAATTAATATTCCGATTAAAATGATTTCTAAAGTTTGTATATTTTTGTAAACTCACTCCAAGTTTCTTGAAAACAAAAAATATTCACGCCACAGGCTGCCGCAGCCGAAATAGCCTTTTCCGCCAGCCCATGCAAAGTATTTCGTTGTTCCGACACGGAAGCCGTCGTTTTGAGCGGAAGTTGGTTCTGGAATAAACCAACTCGGACAATTCTTGGAGAACGAAGCTGTTCATGTTGAGCAGTAAATTGTTCCGTTTTGATTTCAAAATTGTGTTGAGATGAAAGTTCTGCAGCTTCTTTTGGAATTTCGATGGTTCTGTAATTTTTTAAAAATCGTGTAAATTTTGAAACTCACAAGCAGCAAAATATTTAATTTTGACTTACGTTGCTGGATACTCCCGGCCATACAGAACTTTCCAAACGCGGTTCAACTCCGCAGGCGGTAAATTAGTTTCCAAAATGGATTCCAAGCTTTCAACTTGTTCGTGACCCGACATTTTGCTACGTCAAATTTTACTCTATAGTGCTCCGAAGCTCCAGCTCAGCCTGTTGCTACCGTCAAAGTGAAATGGGTCATTCATTAGTATTACTGGATTTATTTCAATAACAGCTTACAGATCTTATGTACACACATGGCTATAGGCTTATCTCATCAAAATGACTTAGGGCTTAACCTTCAACTTCAATTTTCACAGACGGATGACGGATGACAGTTGACGATTACGCGTTACAACATATAGGCATCTATTTACACGGGGATTTATGGATAAGCGTCTTCACAGTATAGAGCTTTATCATGTCATTTAGGGCCTGAATTTACGCGTGTATACGCTTAGGGTTAACTTAATTTAATATGAATTTTGTGAAATTTTGAAAATTTATGCCTTTAATTATTTTTCGTGGATTAAGGCTAGACGAGATATCCCAATACAATGAGCTTTTTTCGTATTCAATATTATGATGCTTGTCCGTATGGCATTTTTGATTCCATAATGTATGATTTGCCGGAAAATTACACGTGCATTTTAGTAAACCAAATTCATTATCAAGCGAATCATTTCTATTCTGCGTTTATTCCTATATTTGATTAATTCGTGTGCCAGAATCGCAAATAAAGACTACAAGATTTGGACCATGAGATAAGTGGCTGAATCACAAGACATGTGTACTCAGTGTATCTATTTCTTAAGACTTGTGCCGAGTAGTGGGTGGTAGGTTACTGGCATTATGATCTTCTATATGCCTGAGGATGATACCTAGTATTTGGCATTCTATTTTTGCTAAAAATAAAATCTTCTTGTTATAGTAACATAACACGTAATTCTCCTTATTCTCATCGTTAAATGAAGCTTGTTTTGATTTTGGAGTTACGTACGTAGCTATAGTGAATAGTTCGTGTAGCTGAATACAGATTTTTGCCTTTAAAATGCTTACTGCATAGCATTAGAAAACTGCTGACGACTGTCACTGTCACGTAATTGAATTATATTACTACGTATTAAAGTGTAATTACGGGATTTACTGAAGCAACGCCCATAGCGGCAGTGCTATGGATATTGACCCTTACAGACTACGCCTTGGTACTCGAGTTACAGGAGTTTTGGATACCGTAAGTTCCTAGCTGAGCGTACACCACAAATGCTCAATTGTAATTAGCTAATTTAGCAATTAAACTTCGTGCATATCAAATAATGCCATTTAATAAATTTTTTCGAACAAGTAATTAAAATACATAAATGTGAACAGATGCTCCTCTTCAGCTTCTTTCAGTAGCTGTCGCGCATCTACTGAAGCATGGAATCTGTATTTTCATATTTAACAATGATTTTTTTTTAAATTTCAGCTTATCGGCCTTGGCGTCTTTATATATCAATTATATCAAATGTGGGAGTACTATTTAAATCGTGTAAAACCTGACTCAATTGCTGGTGGGATTACCAGGGTGGGCCTGAGTTTCAATGGAAGCTCGGAACAAGAAGAAGAGGCACCTAATCCATTTACAGAGGATGAGAATAGAAGTAAATCAACAACTATTTGATACATGCTCATGCTTCCACATGTGGGACCCTGGAAACTATTATAACAGCTAAAAGTCATTCTAACCAAATAGTGCTATAGCTTTTACTTTTTTAACGACGTTTTCGTCTCAAATCATTTAAAAAATAATTTGTTGGTTTGTTTCAGAACTTCCATTTTATACATTCATCGTGATATGCCTAGTTACTTTTGGAGTTAACTTGGGTCAAGCTTTTATGGGGTTCACCCTACAAGTTGCAACGTTTGGAAGAGTAAGCTCTAGAATATGTTAAAATTAATTTCACGGCGTACGTGGAGTTCGCCTGCGTTGCATCGTATCGCAAATGGCAAATATTCGGAAATTGGACATTTTTGGGATTGCAAAAATTGGGTCGACTTCTCGTTACTGAGAAATCGAGAAATGTTAACGCCAGAAATGTTTTAAATGATTTTTGAAATTTTAATTTAGCAAATTTTTGTCAAAATAAAGGTTAGTTTGCGTTTGTTTTTCATTTTTATTTGTCTGCCGTAAGTCTTAAATCTCTAATGCCATTTCAGATTAAATTTTTAGTAAAGTGAACCGGAAAATTTAGACTTCCTGCATAACTGAAATAATTCTAGCCAATATTCCCAAAATACATGCAAATGCAAATCAATTAGTGTAAGTAAATAATTCGTCGAATTATAGTGAATTGATTTGATGAGGCTCATTATTTTGTTCCTTACAGGACGTATTAGCATCTCTAAAAATCGTCTCAGCCTGGACCAAACTCTCAGTGTTCCTATTATTTATTCTCACTATTAAATGCGTGATACTCCTAACTGGATTCCTAACCAAGACTTTTACTGCTGATTGGACCAATTTCGGAATAACCATTTTCGAAATTACGTTCAGGATATTTGCTATCATTTGGGTGGCTAAATTCTATGCATTTATAAGCTGGCAAGCTGAGTTTGACTCTGCGTCCTGTGCCAGACCTGGCACAGTACCTCGGCGGAGGTGACACACCGCCTAAGTTCACATTACGAGGTCATCAATGTTACCGCAAGGCTTTGGCAACGTATCTTGCTGAATTGCTTTAAGCAAGGAAATCTCAAACTTCAGTATTTCAATTTATTTAACCGAAGCATTTTCGTGAGCCTGATGGATCTAAATAATTATTAAACGAAATTATTATTTTATTTAATAATTAATTAGAGGTATATTTGGCGTACAAATAAAACAGTGATATTTCAACCATGTATCGTTAAGGATCTCGTCATTTCACCAAATCAATGTATTTTCTTGTAAATCGTGAGCTGGTGCGTTTTATAGCTTCGTCTAATGCATGCAATCATTAAGCTTTGCCTGTTATTCGTCCCAGAAAACCAACGCCCGGGATCTTAATCTCGTCGATCCTCGGTGTTATCAAATTCGGATCTCTGGGAGTTCTGTCGTCTGTCTCCATTGCTTAAGTCTAGCCCTGGTTCAGGCAGTTCTCGGCTGTTTCGTCATAGCGTTATTGGCCGCCTAAAATCGTTCAATGTCTGCAGAATATTGATTTTATGTAGCAAATTAAGCTAGAGAAGATAATTAAGGAATTTGGCAGTTTCAAAAATTTCGCCATTTTTCGGTAGGTATTTTGAAATTCCTGAGACCCAATTGCCGACGAATCAAACCAGGCTAAAGTCCTCGAGTGTATAAAACAACGTGATTTCTTCAGATTAGCACACCGTCCCAAAATAACTCACCTTCTCCCCGGTGTTTCTGACTATACTCAAGACGTCTATGATCTTGAAGAAGATCCTGAGGATTCAGAAGCATAGCCAGTGAATACTAGGCTAGTAGTTCCGAGGTCTAGATCCCAAAACCCGCTCCGCTGAATAGCATGCTATTAGGCTAATCGAAACGAGACCTTTCGGGCTCTCTCGTCAAGCTATTGTGATATTTTTAATCCGACCGTCATACCTTACAACTTACAACTACTGGTAAAAATACCCGGCTCAATCTCAGGAGCCATGTACCCCGGGCGAATAACAACATGGAGGCTCCGGTAGTGTTAAACATTGTACTCAAGTGAATTATTGCCCAATTGTCATTATAATTACAGATATTTTAGATTAAAAACCAAAAGTTAACTAAAAAATGCCCGGTAGCTCAAGAAGATCAAGCTTGTGACATTAGTATAGGAATACCAGACGCTTGAGCGTCTTTTCACGCGGCGGACATGGACGGCGATGATCCATGGAGAAACAAAGGGAAAGTGAAAGTCCTTGCTGTTATGGACATGGTAAGCGATCATTGTTGGCTACAAGTTTATTGGATAGGACACGGGTCTTATGCATTTTTGATTTACAAAACGAAGATTTTGACGCTGAATATTTTTTTGTCTGAATTCGTTGAATAAATCTTAATAAGAAGTTTATAGTAGCTCAATGAATATCATGTTCTAATCTTAAGTAGTTAGATTAAAATAACGCTACTTGAGTCGTTAAATTGACAGAACAAATTCTACAGAATTATTGCACATTTTGGACGATATCGTATAATTAATGACGAATATCCTATAAAACCATGGAAAATTACGAAATCGAGATATTTAAAAGCTTCGACCTCCCTCTAAATTTAAAGCATAATATGCACACAAAAAAAAATTAAATGAGCCCCCTGGTTAACCTGGTTTAACTATGTAACCTGAAAAAGTCTCAGGCAAATCGCAATTGTCAGGAATCAAACTTTCAGTGTAAAATTATGAATTACCGAACCAAATTTCTGAATCAATTCAGTTTTTACATTGTTTTTATTTAGTTAATTAAAAATTTAACGTTTATGTAATTCTCTATTTTTCAGCTCATAGGAGTAATTCTACTGATAATGTACTTGTACCATGGTATCTCCTTTCTGGTTGGAGACGATGATCTACCGAGAGGTTTCTTGGGTCCAACGCAAGGTAACTTTATCAACCGCGTATTTTAATATGTTAAACAATAGAAATATTTTAAATGCCGAATGTCACATTTACCTTGTAGCCAGATTCCTCGTCGCTTTTCTGGGATTATCTGTGTTAACCGTGAATGTAACTCAAATTGGAATAGCATTTAAAATGTACAGAACAGTGAAACAGGTGAGTTCTACGTAGTATTTACACAGCTGGAATTTGGCGCTTTCACCAGCTGAAACTGTAATCTCGACTTTCTCTCTATTTCCTTTCTCCAGGTGGAAGTGAGTGCCCGTCAGAGCATCCACTCCGCGAAGCTCTGGTTTCGGGGAAATATATTTTTCTGTTTTCTGCTCACAGTTAAATTTTTCATATTACTACTCTTCAATTTCGAGTCCGTCAATGCACTGGACTTTATTTTCTGCTTCACGGAATTCCTCTTCCGTACCGTCGGCTGGTACTTTGTCAAGGAATTTATGGATGACTTGACGGCTGAGGCCACGATCCAGCATCGATGTGTCCAGAATTCCCTACCCCTGCATAATGTTGTCTCAGGGGACTATGACCAAGTGGACTTGGAACGAGATGGAGAGGCATAACGCCCGCAATAAGTATTTAAATGCCTATATTAAAAATACCTATTTAAAATTGTATATAGGTAATTTGTATATTCCAGTCCCACCCGATAACACCTGCCTTATCTTAAGAACCAAATGTTAACCTTAACTGCCTGTTAAATATTAAAATGTGTTCATCTTTTCGGCAGTCAATCAACATGCCTTTTTCATGCAGCGCATGGATTTGAAAGGCTAAAAATAATTAAATCCATAAAAATATTATGTCAAGTGTCGTTAATTTAAAAGTCAATATCATCCAACGAATAAAATTGATAATTTTTTTTATAAAAATTCAAGACCGAATTTATTTAAAATATCAATGAATTTGAACGCGTAAGGTATTGAATATTTGCCATTTAAAAATACGCAAAATTTCGGTTTTTATATTGAGCAAAATTTATCTAAAGTTCAGTTCATTAAAATCTGGGTATTTGCAATGAAATCGAATATCAGATAAACTTTTTTATTCAACGCGAATTTCAGCCCAGAGATCTAAACCAGGTCCCCGAAAAACTGCCCAATTATTCAACAAGGTCATCGGGAGTAAAGTTTAGATATTTAGATTGCATGAGTCGAGCATAAATCAACGGGGCGTGTGCTTGGAGTGGCAGTCAAAGTAAGTGTCCTCGCCACTCTATTTGCCAAATCGGAGTTTTCTCGAGCAGAACCGGCCACAACACGGGTTTTATACTATTCTATTGAAGCAACTGCTCCATTCGAAAATTTGTCTTCGAAATACCGATGCCAAATGGAAAAATTAGGATTTAAGGACAGTTCACAGCGGATTTCGGCATTTAGATATTCGGAAAATATGAAGTAAACCATTTGAAGTGATTGTCAAGTCAACTTCGCGCTGAGCCTCCCCTTTTCTCTCCCATTATTGTCGCCTCCGAGATTCCGCAGGCGAGAGGTGACACCTTGAAAATGTAGCATGGTATGAAAATTAGGAGGTTACAATGGAGTTATTGGGTTAAAGGCCGAGTAGGGCAAAAGTAATTTAAAAACTAAGGAAATTTAATTTGTAATTGAAAAACACCTTGTTCAAATCAACCACTCTTACGGAAAATTTGAATATATATCTTTTATTCATTGGATCGTCGATTTCCGTTACCGTTTAATATTTTTCTTTATTTTTATTAATTAATTTTAATTATTTCAGAGTCTCAGATTGCTGGAATGTTATTTCGTGGCGCAATTTCTTGGTATTAGATTTATTAGAGTTTGAGAAACAAATACATAGTACGCTGAATTTTGCGTGGCTTGATTATTGGCCTATTCGACCCTATTTAACCGTCAGAAGGAACGTGTCCGGTTACCTCAAAATAATGCATGTACCGAACCAATGCTAACACCTAATGTAAAACACGTAGATAAAGACTTCATCTCCAATCTCTCTACAATATGCCTCATCTTCTCAAGTAACGGCAATGCAACGCATAGCATGTATGTAGCAACCTATATTATCTTCCGATGAGTGCATTTGGGAGTTGATTTCCCTAAAAATAGCACTGTCTTAAGTTTACAATACGTAGACCACAGCTGTATTACGTAATATCTTTCATACACTAGCCGAAGATGAGGTTTTGGGTGGGAAAAAGGCGTAAAAACAGCTATAGATGCTATATTACAAGCCATGGCCTTCGTCAGTGTAAATAAGTTCTCGGATTGGATCCGGTTTTTCGGAGAACGTGTAAAACTGTTTAGAAATTGCCAGAATTTTAACAATAGTTTCAAAATTCAATATTTTAATAATATTTTTACCGATCCAAAATATGTCTGGAATTTATAATAATTTGGCTTCGTGAGTGAAGAGTTCGAAGCTTTGTGCAAGGGATTGCCAAATTGCTGAAGCATCGTCAATGTAGTCCAAATAGGCCTTCAAAATGATTGAGGGGTCACAGAAGAGTAAAATGATAGCCAGGGCTCAAGCTATGGTTAATATCGTAAGTTTGGTCATTTTTTCGAATTTCGAAACCGAAATCGAGAGTATTCTTAAGAATTTTAATTTTTTAAATTGACCAGAAATACAATTTTTTGAATAATTCGTGCGTTATTTTTTTTACACAGGGCTTGATGGTAATCCTCGCATTTTACGTGTGTCATTCCCTGGCCTCGGCGTATATGGCTGTCAGTTATGACCCAGACATGTGTGAGTTTTGCTATCGATGAAAATATATACCATGGACTTAAAAATATGCAATCTAATCAACTTTGTACAATTTCCCTTAAATTTTAAATTCAAAACTAATTTAACGGTGTTTATGTAATTCAGGCTGGTTGAGCTGGCTCACGATTTCCTTATGTTCCTTCGTCCTATTCACTCTGCAGCTTACCACGGATTTGTTCCTATTTAAGGTTACAAATTAAATTAATTGAATTTATTAAATCTCATTCCCTGGCCTCGGCGTATATGGCTGTCAGTTATGACCCAGACATGTGTGAGTTTTGCTATCGATGAAAACATATCCTATGAATTTACAGACATGCAATCTAATAATATTTTTTACATTATCTCTGAAATTTTAAATTCAAAACTAATTTAACGGTGTTTATATAATTCAGGCTGGTTGAGCTGGCTCACGATTTCTTTATGTTCCTTCGTCCTATTCACTCTGCAGCTTACCACGGATTTGTTCCTATTTAAGGTTACAAATTAAATTAATTGAATTTATTAAATCGCATTAAATTTTGCCCTGATAATTTTTTTTAGAATAACTTACCTGATTTTTATTTTAAATTTTCACAGAATATGAATGACACGTTCCAAGCAATTCGGAAATGCGAGCAATGGCTCCGAATGTCGATCCTCTTCATAGCTTTCCTAGTCTTCGCTCTATTATTTTCTCTTGTCTGTGACCCAGGGCGACAATGGGCCAGTCCGAAAGTCTTCTTCTTCCTGATCATGGCGGAATTAATATGCCGTGTTGTGGGGATTTTCATAGTTCGGAACTACGTAGCGGAACTCAGGAAATCCGTAGAAAGTGACCAGGTCTATTTTATTACGTCAGTGTCAACACCAACTCCTACGCCAACACCCAGTACTTCTGGAACGTGTCGAAATGTTTAGTTATAAAAATATTTTATGTACGATAAAAAATTTAATTTAAATATTATAACTCGTGTAATGAATCTGTCCGGGCGAACCGTAATAATATCAGTATTTCGAAGTTGAGAATGACTTGTATGTACATTAATTAAGCCAAAATGTAGTGCGAATATTTTACAGTACCGCAGGGCCTGGATAATTTAATATGTAAGAATACATTTACCTATCGATTTGCGAAAAAGTTGTTGTAGTACCGTATCTAACGAGGTAGGTCTAGCGTATTACAGCTTATTTAACGTGATGCCTTCGGCAATACTGGTCCACTATAAATGCTAGCTTACTCGTTAGCTGTATTTCAACATTTAGATCTACCCTACTGTTTACGAAGCCATATCATTAGTCTGCATGCATTTGCAACACGATACACACCCGCTATAATTGGTAGTCCCTTGTTAGTCGGTGTCATTGTCATGTCTTCACCTCGTCGTCGTAAGATGTACTATGTTTTATGCTACCGTAGCCTGGTCATAATGCCGATTATGGCAAAAATTACGGCGACGAAATGTTTTTTAGCCAGCGTACGACGTACAAGTTACCGCGACAAGGTATCAGAATCAGAATCCGATTTAGATTGGATGTAGATAAGAATTACAGTGCTTGTTAGTGTCGATTTCGATATGCCAGAAATTCATGTAGATTTTAAGCATTTAAAACCGATAATTGACTGTTAGTAGCACGAATAGTCCAGCATAAACCCAAGAATCACGAAATCGTACAATTTATCTTCAGTCGCCGATAAAGCTCTCAAGACGCTCAAGATTTGCAAATATCACAATGGCGAAAGTCTATCCAGTTTCTGTTAATTCTAACCTCAACCTATCTGGTAATCCGAGGCATGGCGGAGCATCTTAACCCGAATCTCGCCATTGAAGCCCTGCTACCCCGTATAATCAAAGAACACTTCTCACTCTGCTCAATCATGCTGACCTACGACAAGGAGTATTCAAATTTCACCGAAAAAATCATGGCGATAAAGGAAACTTTAACCATTGAACAGGAACTGGACACCTTACCTTATCAACTTCATGACCTTCGACGTGATACCACCGGTCGTCTTTCCATCTAGGCTCGGAGCGATTTCTCGTTTGAGGGAAAATTGTGTGGTTAGCCTAATTTTCATTGACGAGGTCAAAATTGATACTTTTGATCGTCTATATAACCTGCTCATTCCACACAATTTCGAAGTCTCCAAGAAAGATGAAGATTACTACATCTTCTACACGCATCAGAAAGATATGCATCGAGTTCTACTTTCAGATGGATTCGGAATGAAGCTCAAATATAAAATTCTTGCTTTTCGGGATGAAATGGATGATCAGCTCCGGTTTGCCACTGTGTGCTTCTATTGTAATCCAGGAAGATTCGGCAAACAAAAGGTTGTTCCTGTTCACCTCGATCTACAAAATAACCGAATTCCAACGGTAGATGAAATATTTCCGGATTACGTTCGAAAATTTAATGGTAAAGAAATGCGCATCGTTGTCGCCACTGGAACGCATCAACAAGCTCGAATTCGACCGGATCCTGATAATCCTGGAAAGTATTTGGTATGGAGAGGATCATATTTCCATGTTCTGGATCATTTGCAAGAAATCTTCAATTTCACGTACACGGTTCGACCATCCACCGGTGGCGGGACTGGGCTTCGGCTAGAAAATGGGACCTGGGTGGGTACAACCGGCGATGTCTACAATAATAATGCGGATATTGGGATGGTCACTGCAGTGACCTACCAGCGATATCGCTACGTGAGCTACAGCTACTCACTCTCTTGGGAATGGCTGACCTTTGCCGTTGCGGTTCCATCACCAGAATTTTCCTGGAAAGCCATTTTCTGGCCATTTGATTTGGTACTCTGGATGTATGTTTTAATAACCATGATAATCATCATACTGGCGCTTTCGCTTCTAAGCAGGATTTTACTTCGAATCGGCGGAAAACGAAGATGGTGGACAGCAGGGGAATTTATACTCGGAACATTCCTCGAACAGGGTTTCGACCTGCCCGAACGAGTTCCACTTCGAATCATTACCTTTTGCTGGCTCATGTTCTCACTCATCATCGGAACAGCGTATAGGTCAAAACTAGTGACCGCTCTAGCATTTCCGGTGACTATCCAGCCACCGGAAACTTTCAAAGAACTCGCGGATTCTGGATGGGGTGTCGGATTATGCTACGTGGGTGGAGCAGCTTACAGCGTTTTCAAATCATCGGATAACCCGACATACGTTAAGCTGGCAAATACATTCGAGCTCTTCACGGATATGACGGATTGCTTCGTGTCAACCCTTAGCGGAAAGCGCAGCTGCATCGGCTATGATTCAATGGCTAACTATGTCATGGCTAAGAACCTCACCGATAGACGTGGTCGTCGACAGGTCATCGTCAGTCCACAAGCGTCGACCTTCTTCGTGGCCTGTGGTTTCGTCATCACCAAGAGAGCCATATTCCGGCTGAACTTCGACAGGTACATCATGACCTGGGATGACATGGCACTCATCACAAAATGGCGGCAGATGGACTTCGAATCAGTGCGCAAGGCAAGGCAGAAATGGGAAGATGATGCAGGAATTAAACCTCCAGCTCATGATGAAATGGAAGGGGAGACCATTTTGAATATTGCCAGTCTAAAGGCAGTATT
>VNWX01000519.1:0-21148 GCA_009869905.1 Ceratophysella communis | reverse complement strand
CTCGCAATCACAATGTAAATTAATTTATAATTAATAAATAACAAAGTCGTTTCGACGCTCTATATAAAAGCCCTATGTCGAGCGTCCACCAACGTCAAATGAACGCCCGTCAGTTTTGGCCTCGCGTCACAACAGCCTTCAATTAGAAAGCTTCGATGTTCGGCGTCCGCTTTGACGTCGTGGAACGGCGTCAAATAGACGCGCGCCAAGTCGACGCCGACGTGAGTTCAGTATAAACGAGCCTTTAGGCACGCGAATCTATTTCAGAAGCTGAACGGAACCACGCTAGATTAACTTACTATTCAAGTAGTTTTCTCTTTAATTTGGTAACGGAATTTGTCGTTATTATGGGAATTCTGAATTCTTTACTACTTAATTCTGAGCTAATGCACCCTGAATACCAAACCTGCGATGAAATAGCCCATATGATCTATTTTTATTTATGATCATGGGTATAATACATTTGCGATTTCATAATGGTCATGAAATTTTATGGCAAGGCTAGGCTAATTGTTCTACTTGTTTTGCAAATTGCATGTTGCAGTCATATTATGACTCTTCTGGGCTTCGGCTAATTTTGCATCTACAAACTGCGACTTGACTGCGGCTTCAGTTCCATAGTTCTAGAAACAATAGGCTCTTTCCCATATGCGGTCAATGCAATGGTTTTAGACCGAGGATTCCTGATCTTGAAAACAATTCAAGAACTTGCCCTCTACTTCTGTTACTAGGCAGCTAAGAACTACATACTATGTAGTTCTTAGCTTAGGCTGACGCTATATAGCAGCAAGTTGCGCTTGCTCTGCAAAAACACGGTAAACGATAAATTCAGTATCCACCCAGTCCATAGCACTTCCTTCCGGTACTAAAAGCGAAATGTGCAGGTAGGGAGTAGGGATGCTACTTATGTGTTATGTAAATGTAAATGCAAAATGCGATGACATAAATTATTTGCAAAATGCACTATTGTTTTAAGGGTAAATCTATTTTGTCCGTGTGGTTTCGTTTGCCCTTGCTTAGGATGGCATGGCTGATAGGCGTCGATAGGAGTGTGTTTTTAGACGCCTTGCCTCGGCCTAGCCCGTCCACCCAGTCCATACCACTTCCTTCCGGTTCTAAAAGCGAAATGTGCAGGTAGGGATGCTAACTGTGTGTTATGTAAATCTTAATGCAAAATGCGATGACATAAATTATTTGCAAAATGCACTATTGTATTAAGCGTAAATCTATTTTGTCTGTGGTTTCGTTTGCCCTTGCTTAGGATGGCTGATAGGCGTCGATAGGAGCCTGTTTTTAGACGCCTTGCCTCGGCCTAGCCCGAACGACACAGCTGCTTTTATACTGCGCTGGCGTAAAGCTATTAGAAACTGGGACGGATATAGTGCCAGTTCGGTGGATAAAGCGAAGAATGAGGAACTAAGGTAGAGTTTCTGGCATTATTTTTCGGGCATTCAGCATTCTAATTTCAACAAATGAGACTTGTTTTGCTTGCTTCATTACTACAGCGACTGACTATTTTTCACGAACGAAGAAGTTCTATCTTTTCAATTCTCTATTCAAATCTAGCTAGAAGCCAAAAGCCGATTTCAGATTCTCTGAATCGGAAAAGGGGCTGAACTCCGTGCCCTCCTGATGCCTGCCTGCCTGGTGTCATACTGTACGAGCGTGTTATAGACGGGGAAGAGGCCAACTAGTAGATCTATCCCTCGAACTCAACGTGTGTTTTTGCAGAAGACCTTGAGGTCTCTTGAGCTCATCTTGCAGTCAAATAGAGGCTGACTTGAGTGGCGTGGCGTGGCTGACCAGCGATCACGGGGATCTTCCACGACAACAAGAGTCTCTTGCTTTGCCTGCTTCTTCGTAAGATCGTAAGTACTAACCAGTAAGACCTTAATTTATATGTCTATACATTTGAATACGATAGACATAAGACATTTATTATAAAGTTTGAAGACCAGCCGAAGATAAGGTTGACGTATTACGTAATAATCATCTTTCTTGTCTGTTTTTAGCTTCGTGGAGTTACGTGCTACGCGTGGAAAAGTCTGGGCAGCAAAGCCAAGGCGTGCCAGTGAACTGAAGTAGGCTTGAATTTCACTTTCACTTGTGACCACTACTGCTTCGTCGACCTAAGACAGTTAGTCAGTTAGAGGGATCTTCCTTTAACCGGTGAAATTCGTACTATTGTCTCAAAAGTTCCAATTAGTCATCATGGACAAATCGGATTTGGAGAAAAGGAAGCAGATTTCTGTTCGTGGAATTGCTTCAGGTTGAAAATGTGTCAAACATTAAGAAAACCTTCAATCGGCATGTTCATTACACTCTGGTCAAGGTAAGCTCTCAAATTATGAACTAACAGGGCTTATGATGACGGAATTTTCAGAATTATTTTCTGAAACGTGACGTGAATATATTTCTATTTTAGGATCGAAATGTTGCCACGCCTCGGGATTACTACTTCGCCTTAGCTCATACGGTCAAGGATCATTTGACCTCACGTTGGATTCGTACTCAACAGAACTGGTACGAAAAGGACCCAAAGGTAAGACATATTTCATATTTAATTGCTTCCCAAAAATGATACAGAACAGGCATACAGAATTTGTCAAGCCGATCGCGGCGGGTTTGGCAAATATATTACTACTACTTTCAGACACTTTTAAGAATTAAACTACATCCTAATTCTGGTATCTAAGCTAAATCAGCATGTAAGGGGTGAATGATGATTAGGTTTACTTATCATATTTTTCTATTCTGATACCGACAAGACGCACAAATCAACCTTTTGAGCCATAGTTTAATCACGCAAGGAACAGGTTTTTTGCATCTTCAACAGTTCTTTCCAGGCTGCAGTCCAGCACGCACGCTTATACGGACTGGAATTAGATAATTTTCTTGACAGGTATGCGTCATATGAGTTATTCAAAGTTTTAGTATCATGCATTCATGAGATGTATTTAACACGCGGTTTGCAGCTCTACTAGCACTTCGGGCTTCTTTAAATGATAAGAATTTGCATCCGCATCAGTGATGGCCTGTAAATACATAGTACATATAACTTTCGACGTCGCGTCGGTAGGGTTCAAGGTTAATTAAAATCCATGCTAACCTTGAATAATTGGGTGAATTCTTGCAATTTCTAGTTCCTCTTTTTTCTAACGTTATGTTCATTATTTCAGAGAGTTTACTACTTGTCCCTTGAGTTCTATATGGGTCGCTCGCTGCAGAATACTATGATCAATGTGGGTATCCAGTCTGCTTGTGACGAAGCCATGTACCAGGTTTGGAGACATTCAGAAAGTGACACACTTCCGCTCTAAATTATGAACATTTAAAGACCGACACTGCTTTGTTAGATGGGTCTTGACATCGAGGAGTTAGAGGAGATGGAAGAGGATGCTGGGCTTGGAAATGGAGGGTTAGGTCGTCTTGCGGCTTGTTTCTTGGATTCAATGGCTACGCTTGGCCTGGCTGCGTATGGTTATGGAATTCGCTATGAGTACGGCATCTTTGCCCAACGAATTAAGAATGGGGAACAATTAGAAGAACCCGATGACTGGCTTCGGTTTGGATGCCCTTGGGAAAAGGCACGTCCTGAATATTTGCTTCCAGTTCAGTTCTATGGACGCGTCGAGGAGGGGACTGGAGATGCCAAGAAATGGGTCGATAGTCAGGTAATTAGTTCTTTTAATCCAATTAATCTTTTCATCTTGTCCCCATGTCCATGACCTGTAATTCAATTTTCTGCCTTGTAGATTGTTCTTGCTATGCCGTACGACAATCCCATCCCTGGCTATGGAAACAACGTCGTGAATACTCTTCGTCTCTGGTCCGCAAAGTCACCCATTGGGTTCGACTTGAAATTCTGTAAGCTTGGGGCTAACCATTAATATTCTAAGCATGCTTTCAAGTCTGACTCCTTTAATGAATTTAAAATATCAAAATTTTCAGTCAATGACGGTGATTACATCCAAGCCGTTTTGGATCGGAACTTGGCTGAGAACATTTCTCGTGTTCTCTATCCCAATGACAACTTCTTCGAAGGAAAGGAGCTTCGTTTGAAACAAGAGTATTTCTTGTGTTCGGCTTCGCTTCAAGTAAACCACAGTTATAAACTACAGAAGCTGTCACCGTGCGATTATGAATAGCTTAATATTATTTTTTAACTTTCACAGGATATTATCCGAAGATACAAGTCTTCCAAGTTTGGTAGTCGTCAACATCTGAGAACAACTTTTGACCAATTTCCCTCAAAAGTTGCCATTCAACTGAATGATACGCATCCTTCCTTGGCTATCCCGGAATTGCTCCGCCTGCTCATGGATTGTGAAGGATTGAGCTGGGAAAAGGCATGGGAAATTACTCAGAAGACTTGCGCCTACACGAATCATACTGTTCTGCCTGAAGCTTTGGAACGCTGGCCAACATCTCTGCTCCAAAATATTCTTCCACGACATTTGGATATTATTTACAAGATCAATTTCTTGCATTTGCAAGTAAGTATATCACAAATTGCTTCAACCATGCCAAGATGAATTACATAGTAATTTTCTATTGGAATTAGGCTGTTGAGAAGCGCTGGCCGGGTGACTTGGACCGTATGAAGCGAATGTCGCTGGTGGAAGAAGATGGCGAGAAGCGGGTCAATATGGCATTTTTGTCCATTGTAGGCTCTCACGCTGTGAATGGTGTCGCTGCTCTTCACTCAGAAATCATCAAGACGGACATGTAATAACATTTCTATTCTGGCGTCATATTTATATTTAATCAAGCCTATGCCAGTTGCCAGTGTACGTGGCTGTAGCTGGTTTCTTCCAGATTAATTATTCAATGTTGAGCAATGCACAATCTCTATTATTTGCTCTTTGCCCTTGTACGAGTTTGTTAGCTTGCCATGGAAGTTATTGACATTCATGAGATGTGTTTCTAATCTGTTCCAGTTTCAAAGACTTCTACGAGATGATGCCAGAGAAGTTCCAAAATAAGACGAACGGAATCACCCCACGACGTTGGCTTCTCTTGTGCAATCCAAGTCTGTCTGATGTTGTTGCCGATGTAATTAACGCATTGAGATTGAGTCGTGTTGGGGTATTTATAGGGATTTTAATGACTAAACCATATGTATAATTTTTTTTAGAAAATTGGCGAAGACTGGATCGTCCACTTGGACCAACTTGCACAATTGAAGAAGTTTGACAACGATCCTAGCTTCCTGAGGAATATTCAGACAGTCAAGCAAGAAAATAAGATGAAGCTGGCTGCGTACCTTCAAAAGGAATATGGAATTGACGTCAATCCAGCTTCGATGTTTGATATTCATGTAAGCATCATCAGGCATGTGCTGCTGTGCTAATGTTAAATTTTTGGTAAGTGGCCATAATTATATTTTCAGGTCAAGCGCATCCACGAATACAAGCGTCAGTTACTCAACTGTCTACATATAATCACGATGTACAATAGAATCAAGCGAAACCCCGGTGGAAAATTTGTTCCACGAACCGTGATGATTGGAGGAAAGGCCGCTCCAGGATATCACACGGCTAAACAAATTATTAAATTGATTTGTGCCGTTGCTAATATTGTTAACAATGACCCCGTTGTAGAAGATCGATTGAAAGTTGTCTATTTAGAGAATTATCGTGTCACGTTGGCGGAGAAGGTTATCCCGGCTTGCGACTTGAGTCAGCAAATCTCAACTGCTGGAACAGAGGCTTCTGGAACTGGAAACATGAAATTCATGGTAAGTTTTCGTTTACTCAACTTTTAACTTTTGTAGAGGCTTCAAGGCTAGGCATAGTCATGTAATATTTTGTTTTATTTCAGCTGAACGGAGCCCTTACAATTGGAACCTTGGATGGAGCAAATATTGAGATGATGGAAGAAATGGGAGAAGAAAATATTTTCATTTTTGGTATGAAGGTCGATGAAGTTGAAGAGCTCAAGAAATCTGGTACGGATGCTTCGAAATACTACGAGCGAAATCCCGAGCTGAAGCAATGCTTGGATCAAATTCGAAGTGGATTCTAAAATATTTTCATTTTTGGTATGAAGGTCGATGAAGTTGAAGAGCTCAAGAAATCTGGTACGGATGCTTCGAAATACTACGAGCGAAATCCCGAGCTGAAGCAATGCTTGGATCAGATTCGAAGTGGATTCTTCCTTCCACAGAAGCCAGAGGAGTTCCATCATTTGGTAGACATTTTGCTCAAATGGGATCGATTCTACTCATTAGCCGATTACGACGACTATATCAAGTGTCAGGAGAGGGTCAATGAATTGTATTTGGTAAGTTCATCGGATTGAAAGCGATAAGCGATTGAAACAGCGAATCAATATTCTTGAGCCTAAATTAATATTTTTGCAAATTCCCAGGATCAAGATCTGTGGACTAAGAAAGCCCTCCATAATATTGCATCATCTGGCAAATTTTCGAGCGACAGAACTATTGCCGAATATGCCCGTGAGATTTGGGACACTGAGCCGTCATGGGAAAAACTCCCACCACCACATGAGCCCCGTGACGTCCAGGAAAACGGTGACAAGTAAACCCACTTCCGAGAAAAAACACCACAATTTCCCGGCTGGAAACCCTCATCGTAGTCTACCCCTACCTAAATAGGAAAAGTAAATTAAGCCTAATATAATTAAATCTCTCTTGATGTGTCTTTTATCCAGGATATACTATGCAGAACGCATGTACCTGTTATGTCGATGCTAAAACTATTCTCTTCTCGCATTTGTTTTGTGTGCCATATAGATCTGAAATCATTTAATGTTCATTATGTTCTTCAGTAGGTACAGAAAAGTTAACATTACACTTGAATAGAGCTTTTTGTCTCATTACATGGTGCTCTAACTCAGCCAAAATTACTATAAAACTTATATGAGCTCCACAATAGTCGCAATAACAGAAATTCCAAGTCCCAATTTATGTCCTAGAGCGATCCTAATATGTAATAGCGAGTGATTCAAAATCACAATAGTTGGTCATAAAAATCAAATTCATGTTATAAAAGAGAAAGTATAAATAAATTCGTTCAAATTACAAAAAAACAAACACAAGTGGTGATAAGACGTGAGTTCTTTTTATTAAAACTTAATTACGAGCGGCGTCTAAGCCAGATGAGTTGACACAGTTTCAAACCAAGAAACACCATTTGTAAAGTGAACCATTAACTACTTTTTTACGTCTCGACAGGGAGACCCTGCAGAGTGCCCACACAAAGAGTTAAGTACATACCATGATACCAATAACTGTTGTCGCCACTTTATTACACTATTGACAACTCTTGTACTTTGAATTTAATGAGTAAAACCTTTACAAGCAACAACGTATAGCCCAACAAAGAACACAAGAGAGTTAGTTAGAATGGGACTAATTTTGATAGGCTATGGCATAGGAATCTATAGTCACTTGAGTAAAATTTGACAGCAAGCGCCTAACTAATTAATTAGTAACAATTTACAACAAATAACTGAGCCATTCATCACTAATGCTTAATTAACACTATAACTAAAGACTATATTACCTAAATAGGCTAATATAAAGCATCCGGGAATCAGTTTCAATACTCGAATCTTCGAAACATAAAACCTACACAGTAAAATCTAAATTCTGTAAAGTATAAAGCAAACAACTTGTATTAATAATTACATTTCTGAGTACTCATCGGATAAAACGTATAATATTCTCATAAATATGAGGCCCACCCGGGACATTAGTAACTTAGCGCGGTTTCGAAAATAGGAAGATTCAATTGATTATAATTTACAAATTACTAAACGTAGCATCAGGCTCAATGATAGTGCTAACTGACATGGACAGGAAATATAGTTTCAGCTGAACACTGAATAGCAACCGAGTCAATATTGTTATTGTCTCTTTAGCATTTCCAGTGAAAGTCTTTCTATTCAAGAAAAAAAGCTACACATTTCACTTCACTCGATTTTGTAACAAGAAAAAATACAAAACATAAGTTAAATAATTTGTATATTTAATTAAATAGTTTTTACATCTTTTTGTTTTAAACTCTATTTTCATGAAAGACATTTTAGTTTTGACGAAATTTTTCTTGGGGGATCTGAGATCGAACCATCTCGATATCCTTATAATTATTTCTCAATACATACACGCCCTAAGTAGTTTACTTGTTGATTCTTTCAAAAAATACGACCAATCGTCATCAATCACAAACAACATTCTTGCACATTGATCATTTACTCGAAAGACTCATTCCATGTTCCATGATTTGTCTTCTTTCTCTTCTTCACACACGTCTATGATTGTCATACATTAAAATTCTTTCACACAAAATATTCAGATTATTTTCTAAGCTTAGCTCAGCACTTAAACCGCTAACCACAAATGACAACTCAATTTATTTCAACCACTAGCCGAGATCTATTTTATAGCAGTAAAGGTATTTGCATTTCAGAATGCTTGGCTTGGTTTGAGTTTCTTCGTCTCCAGCAGGTGCGTAGTGAGTAATTAGTAGGACTAAGGGGTGGGTCATTTAATTTGAAGCTAAAAACTATAGAGTGTGTGTAGTTGGTGATAAGTCTAGTACATTAGAACATATATTTAATATATTATTTAGTTAACAGCGCTGTGCGTAAAATACTTCTACTTTATAGAATTTAATTTGATTTTCGTGATCTTCTTTCTCAAAAAATAGTGAAAGACTGATCGTTCCATTCCGCATTCAGTATACGTTCTGTGATAACATTCACATAGAAATTATGATTTACCTATACTAGTAGATAGATAGATACCATATCTTATTTTTTTGTGGATTTAGGCTTTATACCTCTCTTGTGATTGATTCTAAAAACTACAGACCAAATCTAAGATTGTCCCTGCGTTTCAAGTTTCAAGGTAATTTGAGTGACGTTCTTTGTGAAATTTTGACGCAAGGCACAAATTGCCTTGTAATGATTATCCATTATCACAACAAACATTACTAATTAAGATGCATTTCAACGTTTACAATTAACTCTCAATCAATTAGCTTATCTTTTCAGGTATCATTAACATTGTTCATTTGTTTGATCCAGAATATTCTAAGGTGCAACGCCTTTTCTAAAATTACAATCAATTATATTTTACTATACCTTCGTCACTGAATTAAAACAACGCGATAGTGCAGCGCAGGGAATCAATTGAACTCGGCATCAGATTGTGAAATTAATAAATATAAAAAAAGTAATGCATAACTTTTACGCGTAACGAAAACAACGGCTAAACGTGATTGGGATGAAAATGCCGACATATCTAAGCTAATACCAGACTATACTTATCTTTAGTAGTATTGGTACTGGACGTTGACGCCTCAAACGGAACCGTGAGATACTGCTATAATAATTATATAAATAATTTATGTTCCGCTCGTGATTGAATTTTCTTATAAAGTTGTTGATGGGGATCGCTTTCTTTTCCAGCAGTCAGGGTGCATTTTCTTTTGCTCCTCCGCTCTATCCTTAGCACACTTCGAGTACAATTCCTTTTCTGGTGGCTCCAGTGTTTTCCAGGCTTCTCCCAACAGAACGCTAATTGAACTGTGACAAAAACAGTTGAAAATGTAATAAATAATCTTAATAAATTCTCAAGATTTTGTTTTTAAATTCATGTCTATAATTTCTTACCGATTATCTTTCCCAGGATATTGTTGTATTAAGCTCAGGTCTCTTATCCTTCGCGAAGAGTAAGAATGCATTCATAGGACGCCTGCCTTTAGGTTCCCCAGTAGTTGATGAAGCGGCTGGTGCATTGGGATCTTTGTTTTTCTTAGATTTAGCTTTTGTTTTGGGCACAGGTCCAAGGACTAATTTCTTATTGTTCGCAGCACTCATCAGGGCGCTTGGCTGGACAGAGTTTGGAGGGTGCATGTCTTCGGAACGACCACCCATTTCCTGATGATGATGAATCGCGTAGTGATGCGGATGATGAAGATGAGAATGGTGAGGTGGAACGATAGAAATTGGCACTGCGAACGGCTTAACATCTTCATGGAAGGACTTCGCGTCGACGCTGTAGTTCCCTTTCTATGTCCCCATAGTTCGGTTTGACGTCACCGGTCGCCGGAAATGGTTTGATATCGCCAAGATAACTTGGTTTGATATCACCGAAGCAAGGTTTAATATCTTCCATGGGAGGAAGCATGTGGGAGGACCTTGAGAGGTCGCAGCTCGAACTGTTTCCGTTCGTGATAGTATTCATCCGATGGCTGTTGCCGACCGATGTTGCAACCGATCCGACGCCGCTGAAGTTCTGTGGATTGTGCGCAATATTAGGTGGACTTCGTGAAGATCTGCCAGGGTTAAAGGCAACAATGATGTCGCCGCCTTCAAGGATATTACAGTGACTTCCATAAGCTTCACCAAAAGCCTCCGGCTTGACGGCAGACCAACCTAAGGATTTAAATAATATATTCGTACATTTTGCTGGCACTAAATTATTCTGATACGCTGTAGACCAAATACATAGTTGTCTTCCCTTGAACCGTTGTTATTGGCTCAGACTTGGCTCAATATTTAGAAATCAAAAAGTTCCAAACTAAAACTGGAACGGCAATAATTTAAAAGAAAGACCTTCATGTTTATGCGATTAGAAAACTTTGAGCTGTAGAAGATACCATGAATTGCAGTAGAGGCTCGTAAACATGTATTTGCAGATTTCTTGGAAACGCGGCGTAGCAAGCATGCTTTTTGTCTTTAATTTGCGTTTAAAATTAGAAGTCAATTCTGACACAGGCTAAACCAATTGTTCCTCTGAATGAAGACAAAACTGGAATAAAGTGTCAACACGCTTCGACTTCATGATCGTAAGGATTAAAGCTTACAGCCAAACGAACGAATATTTTTGCAAAATTGCAAAATAGTATTGCCACTGATTCAATATTTTTATGGATCATAAATATGTAACGTATTTCTTAGATAGATATGATAAAAACTAAGTTTAGATAATAGTAACTGTCTAGACGATGTACCTTTCTTGTCGACCATAAATGGATGTCCAGGCTCACAGTCTACTTCAATATTGGGATGATGTAGGTCACCAACAGGGCATAAGGTCAGCTGAACCCTCTCTTTAGTCGAGGACGTCACAACATACTGAAAAGCGAATCCAGACAAATCATTAATTTTGTTGTCTATGTGCCCCTAACTTGTGTCTAAGAACGGTTTCTTCATAACATTTAGCGTATCAAGTAGTGAAGGCTGAAACCACAAAGCTTGAACAAATGAAGCGTTTCTATCGTATCTATTACTCTAAAATTGTACATTATACTCATGTGTATACAATCATTTTGAGCGGAAATGAGTTCATCAATCTACGACCAAGTGAGACCCTGGAACTGACTTTGCTTTACTTGAACTTTAATCTCTTGCATGAAAAGCTTAGAATTAAGCTCAGCACGAAGACAAGACTCTTATCTGGAAATGATAATGTCGTCTTACCGTCTTGACTTGAAGTCCGAGTGGAGCATAGTCTCCTTTTATCCCCAAGAAGGACTCTGTTCCACTATGCGAAATGTGATCGACCATATGCCAGGTCGAGCTCAATCCCGCTGCCAAGAACCGTATTTTAGTTCCGGATATGAAAATGTTCCATGCGGGAGTTGGGAGATTATTATTGAGCGAATGCGTTGAGCTTGAGCCAGACTTCTCGTGAAGGTCTTCGTAACTCAATGAATTTGTTGAAGCTTGAGACGAAGCTGGGCTGAGCATTGTTGATGGAATCATAGTATTGAATATTGAACTCGTCCCAGCACCACTGCTTCCACTTGAAGTTGTACTAGGCACGGTCAACGACGTGGCAGAAGGTCCATTTGATCCTGATGAACCGCTAGATGTTGTTGGTACGGGTGTGACGTTCACAAAGGTCGGTGTGTTCAGGCTGGAATTCAGGAAAGGACTTGTTGGTGCGTAGAGTGATGTTGTACGAATCGGAGAGTATGGTCCTTGGTACAGGGTCGTATCCGGCGTCGAATAGCTAAAAACCGGTGAGTTCATGAATTTGGGTGAGGGCTCATTCGGAGTATAGAACGGCGTCGGAGTTTGTAACCCAGCGCTTTGCGGTGTTGCATTTCCATGTCCCGAAGAACCATGACCGTTTTGGTGCCCAGCCTGTGGAGGTCGTCCGCCATATGATGACGAGAGCGATCCAAATGAAAGATTGTACGAGGCTTGGTGAAGCAAACTGTGACCTCCGGATGATGAGCTATGTGCATTTTCCGGACCTGCATGTCCATTGGGGTCCAATGTGAGCTTGCCAATGCTTGGCCCTACTCCGAGTCCTGCCCGTGAAGACGCGGACATCTGAGAATCCGAGTAGAGCGGAAGCATGAAGTCCTCTTGACAATTCATGAAGTTTGGGTTCGGAGACCAGCTATGCCACCTGCAAAAGTAAGCATAAGAACAAAGGATGAGCATAAATCTCTACCAAGAATGTGCACCGGGCCGAGAACGCTGAATTTTAAATTACTAATCAACGAGATAAAAACAGGTACTTTATTAAATGCTCCAACCTCAACCTCAAACCATCCTCTTTAATAGTATAATCAAATCAGAGGAACCAGACAATCTCCATTATCATCACCAAAATCTGTTTTTCTGCGGCCATTATGAAGCATGCCCTACCTCTGATAGCCCTTCTCCATCGTCACACATGAACGCACAAACAGTGAGTCACAGGGAACAGGCAATATTTACCTTTGTCTTGTCTTGTGGTATCATACACATGCAAACCTCAGGTCTCAGGTGTAGGAGGTATAGGGATTACATTAAAAGTGTAAAAATGAAATCGTGGAAACCAGACAGAAAAGTCAAAGGCCTTCTACCTCTCTTCTATGTAACGTAGAAATTGATCACGCAAGATATTCCTACATTTTGATGCTGAATACTGAGCCTTACCAAAGGTTTAAATAAAGGTTATTTTATTTATAAGGCGAACCAGTATACAGTTTCCAAGTTCATCTTAAAGTACATCGATTTATGTAAAATAAGTTGTTTTTATTCCGAAAAATTCCACCTTAAGCAGCTACTATTAACTATTACTGTCGAGGAAAACAGGCATGGCATAGAGCCGTGCCAAACTCAACAGTTATAGTCAGTCATTGTTAACTTATTTTTCAAACTAACTCCAAACTGGAGCATCTATTTAACATAACAAGAGAAATCAGATCAGTCCGAACGAGGAGCCTTTATAGTTTGAAACTTCGTTTTGGCTGCTGTCTATCCTTTTTTCCGTTTAGCCGGAAGTTCGTTTACTTCCTCATGCATTATGCGTTACTAAATTAGGAATCGCTGAACAGAGATTTGTATTCTTTGCTTGCACTCAAGATAATGACAACTCTATAGACTAAAACTAAAAGGCTACATAGCTTAAAGTTCTTCAATTCAATTCAAAGTGTGCCTAGTTCAAGGAAAACGAATAGCCGGAAATTACACATGGATAAGCCATATGAATCACTCACTACTTATAAAAATAAAACGTGGTCAACTGCGGTTTTCATCTGCATAGTAAAATTCGTCAATTCAAGTTACTTTGAGCTATCAATCGGAGAAAATGCCACATCCGCAAAATTGTTTACTTGCTGGAAGATGGATATGTCAATCATCCGGAGTAATTCTCAGAAGACATGGCTGGAGCACTCTGCGAATGACATGGTACTTCACCAAGTGTCAATCAAAATTAAAAGCCCTACCTACGTTGAAATGAAGACGTATTAATGGAACTCTTATTGTTTTCTGAAAATCTAATGTCTAATGTACGATCAGATCTGTTGTCCCCTATTCAAAAACTTTCTGTTGCTAGACTATCAAGCTGTAAACACGTGCCTTGTGCAATGAACAACGTGAAATTTGTCAAAGCGCTCAGTTACATATTATTCCATTCATATTTTCATGAATAAAACAACGTGAGTTCTAGGATTGGGATGATTTGTGGATGTACTATTTCGCATTGAAAACGCGACTACTGACACCTTGGTCCTTGGTCGGCGGTTCGGGGACGCGTAACGTATCGATTTTGTATGACCCTGGATTGGCACCGGTAGCAGGAGCAGGGCGGGTCTACTAAAAGAATTCTATTTCGTAACTACTGACCCGATGAAATATGTACTTGTACTTACTCAAGAATAACTTTCTCATGATTCTTGAATAACCTTATGAACGTGACAGTAACAACTACAAATTTTAAATTCTAGATTCGCTGAAATACGTAAAAAGACCACGACACGAAACGAGTTCAATGAAAATAAATGTAACTTAGATTGCTCAATTACCGTTTACGAAGCGGAAGTGACTTTTCGGCTTGATTAAACTTGGGTGAACTCAGGTGATAATACGGTGAATAGTAGTGTCCAGGATACTGAAAGGACCCAGAACCTGATGATGATGAGGACTGAGAAGAGGGATTCAAGCTCGAAGCTCCAATGCTCAGATCCAAAGGTGGAGGAATGGGTTTGCTCCGTTTGGACGCCGTCCCGGCTGTTGCTGTGGTCGATGATACCGCTGACGCGGCAGAGGATGTGGGTGACCCGAGATGTTGACCTGCCTTACTCGACAATAACGAAGCTGCTGCTGAGTTGGAGGACTTGGGACTCGTGCTCGTGCCGAACTGAGGATGGGAGGTGTAGTGATTGAGACTGTAATTACTCCCACTGCTTGTCGTAATCGAAGCTATGGACAAGTCTTGTCCGACGGGAGGAGACGGGTTTAAGTTAAGCCCATTGATACCTTCGTTCAGAATGGGATTTTCTTTTCCAGAATTGGGTTTAGGCCCGAGAGCCGGATAGAAGTACTGATTAGGTCTTTTATCACTGTTGTTGTTCAGTAGCTTGATAGAGCTTCTGCTCGAGCCGTTGTAGTAGCACCTACTGTGGCTCATGGACTCTTCTTCAGCCTCACTCTGGCTAAGACTGGACCCTGATGCCGAGCCGCCTGGACTTGGGGTCGTTTCTTCCCAATCCATCCCAACACTAGTACTCGCCATCGTTGTCATATAAACTAAAATCTACGTCGTCAGTCGATTCTATAATTGTCCTGTTCCTTGGTCGAGGCCTTATCAGTTCATGTCTTGTCTTCAGTAAAAAAAATTAAATCCTCTTGGCTTCGAAGGTTGTCACTTAGGGTTCGTCAATCAATGGAAACTGGTATGCACTATACAGTTCACTTTTCATCAGCCTGTTATGTTCTATCGAATATATCCCATATTCTTTCCTGAAATGGACACAGAAATAAACACGATTATCAATACCAGACGAAACACATGAATTAAGTACTTCTATATAATTCAGATATTGAATTCTATCAGTAACCCATACGAGCGTGTTTTGAGTACTGCCTGGGACCGAAGACGTTACCGGTCACTGTTCGAATCTCAAATCTGTAGTTCCCATTCGAAGTATCAAATAGTACTGGGTACTGCTGTCATCGGACACTGAACCCAAAGAGCCTCTCTGACCAGTCACTTCTTGACTATTTCAAAACCACTCTCTTCCGGTAACCTTTACTTGCGCTCATTGGAAATCACTGACCCCGATTACCCAGCTCGTTTGTTTTACTTTTACTCCGATTTTTTTTAAAACCATCTTACCCAGCAAATGCCACAGTTTGCAAGTTGCAAGAGCGATGTTAGCAACTTTAAGGTAACGAAAACCTTCTGAAGTATTACAACAAAAAGTAGTAAATTATATACACCAGCGTTTCACCTCAAGCAGGAACCCTACTCGGACTTAGCCTGACTCATGAATGAGCTCTCAAAGAAGAAAAAAAACATAGAGGCAACAACTATGCGTAGGTTGTTGGAGTTGTTGGTGGTATTAGAATATTGTGTGCTAAGGACAAGGGGAAGAGGAATTTCTGAGAAGAAATTCCTCTCGTCACTACTCGTGGTTTAGCTCTGGGCTTTATGAATGGAAGCTCAAGGATGTGATGGTGGGTTCGGAGCGAAGCCCGAATCCACCGAAGCTCGACCACCCAAAACTTCGGACTCACCCGCCTCACTCGTTGCTCGTAGTAAAGAACCCGGGCCGGGGAGGGAAAACCCTTTACGGCGAATAATAAGTTAAATTACTCTGAACATGAACCTACAATTCCTACATACATCGAACGTGTACAGGAATATTCCACAAAATATGTCTTCTTCGAAACTCGACACTGGATCGATCGATGAGACAACATCTAACATTCATTTGCTTTTGTCTTGGCTAACGTTTAATTTGACTTCACTTCCATTTCCATTCATTCTTGTCATTTGTGTCTTGTGTCAACCCTCCCTGGAATTATTCCTTATCCTTGTATCCACTGATGCATTAATATATTATTTGTTGCTTAGCTGCTGCCGCGACCGTCGTCCCTATCCGTGTCATGTCTAATGTCTGTCAGTCCAGGCTACACGAGGCGTGTGAAGTTTCAGATCAAACCATACTTATTCCGTCGCGTGTACAGCATACGCTACATAGCATGCTTGGTTGTCACTTGACTGACTTGACAGTTTGGTCGGGAAAACGACAAAAGTCAATCTAACTATAACTACATACCGTTATGGATGATTTCTACTCCATTGTTGGGTCTACACAAGTCATTTCGTCTTTCATCATTACGAAATGAGTTTGCACTTGATCCTGAAACCGAAACCGAACAACATTTTCAACAACAGGAACTTTAAACTTATCCACTGATTTATGAGCAAGGAATAATTTAAAATTGAACAATTAAGTATCATCTTCGCACCGCCTTGTCTATTGCTTGTCTGCCTCAATTTGCTGAAACTGAATATCGTAATACAACTTTTTAAAACCTAAAAGAAACGATTTATTCTTGGAATCTGTCTCTGTGAGTGGTATTATGATTCTCGAATTTACTTTGAACTGTTGGATTCTGCAAGTATATAAACCCAATTTAATTATAAGGAGAAAATTCATACGCGGCTCCCCACTCGTCTTTGATCGTCAACATGCAACTCGAGCCCGAGATGAACGTAATTTATTTATTTTATCGTAGAGAGACAGAAAAAAGTTAAGCAAATGTAAGGCTACAAAAAATTACGAAACGTCGAACATAGTCCAGTACACAGGCAACTCCAGTGCTCAAACAAGATGTACATACATTGATACAGATTATCTGCTCTGTTCTATTCCGAATTCGGATTCGGTTAATTTAAAAAAAAAATATAGAAAATGTGGTTTACCACACCGGCTTTGCTCGCTCATTGTGTATTGACTGAACAAGCAGCATTCGGAATTCCACTTTCCATGGTTCCATTAAATGTTAAATCTGACAAATGAGGTACGGGGTATCACCAACATGACCTGACAAATGACCAGTCCAGCTAGGTCATATACATGACTTGACAAATGGCCAGTCCAGCTAGGTCATATACATGACCTGACAAATGACCAGTCCAGCCAGGTTGTAGGTCATATACATGACCTGACAAATGACCAGTCCAGCTATGTCATCTGTCATAGGTTAAACAGAAATCGGAAAATGAATTTCAGTGGGCAAGGCTTATTTCATACTCCAATTTTATATTTTATACGATACGGTATACGATACACGACTCTGTCTGCACTTTCACCTACACCTTACCCACACACACTAACAACAACTTAACGACGATAACGAATAAGTACAGAAGCAAATGACTACCATTACAATTACTTCCTAACTTATGTAACTGCTGATTGTTTAATACACAAAAACGATAACCTATGACCTACCCGAATCTGAAATCAAGCCTTGCCTTTCTTTGTTCTTAGACGTACCTCACAAATGATAAACAATACATGGATAGGGATAGTGTGTAGTGAGTTGATCAAATAATTAATAATTTACTTATGTAGAATATTGAATATTGGCTGAGGAGCGAATTCCTCCGAGTAGCTAATGGCCGAGTGGCTAGCGCAGTTCGGATTCGGAAACCATTATTATAGTAACGAACCTTGTTTGAATGCCTGTTGATTATTGAATATCTGACCCGACTCCACAAAATTGATGTACTCCTGTTCCTGTCCTGATGGACAACGTGAGGTCAAAGACAAACAAGTGAGGATGAGTTGTTGGACGGACGGAGGAAGGTGGTTCGTATTTACGCTGCTCTTCCGCCTCTTCTCCTAGCGATTGTTGTTGGTCGACTGGCTGACACTGCACTGACTAGTTCTTGCCTGGGAGAGATGGGACGGATGGAAGTGTGGGAACTAATCCTGCTGCGATGCGGGTGCGAGTGGAGGGAGGCTCTGATCTGAAACAGCTACCAAGTACCAAGTGCACCACGACCACGATGATGATCTCCAACACTATCTACTGCTTGCTGAACAGGGACGCAGACAGACGGGGACAGAAAAAAGGACCCCGAACTCCCGGCAAACGAAACTGAAAGGACCTGCCTGCCTGCCTGCACAAAAACCCTTTTTGCGTTTGCACGACGGACAGAATATGAGCCCAAACGCACTCCCTCACATAGATACTTATACAGGAACATGGACATCCAGCCTCTTTCCGTATGTTAAGGTCAAAATAAGCATAAAAAAGACGTAGATGTGTATTAAAAGGCCACATTGACCTTCAAATAAAACCAGGGATAAGAAACAATATCCACGGCTGCTGCTGTGGGGTCAAGGTTTAAAAGATTTTATCTCATGGAATGCCTTCTCGGAGAAAAATCTAATATTACGATTTAAATTATAGATCTAGTCATGAACCATCTATAACTGTGTTACAATTTGTATTTACTTATTACTATTACTGCATTCCTCTTGGGAAAAAAAATCTGAATCCTATGATAGGTCTATTCTATCGTTTTTTTCTGATATGATAAATGATAAAACGAAAAAATATTTCTCTAGAAATGTTATCGTTTCTCTAACTTCTAAATGCTGATTTGCATAAATCAAGTAGGTAATGCTAAGACAGCAGGATAGTAGTTAAATGTGCTGTTTATAATGCAAAGTATTTTTCTACATACTTGCTGTATGAGATTTCCTAGAAATTCGGAGCTCTTCATCACAATCGCTATCGCTAATCCGCAGCTTCGGGGACACGATATACCATACAAAAAGCGCAGCGTGATTTATATTTTGTACTTTGACCCGCGGATGATTATTTGGACTGGGGATAAGAATTTTATTCTTGGAGTGATCTAAAATTTTACACGGATATATAAGTGGGGGTAGAAATAATTGGATATCGTATCGTAACACAAGTCATCTAGACTTTATTTTCTCATTAAAATCAATCAGTTAAATAAATTCTTATAATAAGATGGTTATTATGATGATGATTTTCCAGCAAGATTTTTCATTTACTGACGCGTTTCGTGTCTAAAATATTGACCGTACATTAAAGTGCAATTATTTCAGAATGTGCCGATATTGCAATATTGACCTTAGACGTCCTCGCCGTGAAGCGAAGGAACTGTTCAGGTAGGTGTAATTTATCAAATCTTTCTTTATGAAATGCAGTATTATCTGCATGGGAGGGAGATGGAGATGGGATTACGGGATCAGGTAACTGTGTGGGCCGGGATATGCCATACAAACAGATACGTGCGAATAATTGGATGATATCATTTGCGGTTAAATCGTGTAGTAGAAACAGATTTGAATGAAAATTTCACCACATCACACACTTGGCATTTAGCGGAATCGTTAGTGGAATTATGCAATATCCCATTCATAAAGAAGCTTTTAATAGTCCAGTAAGACTAATTTAACAACATTCATAGCTTGTATATCTTCACGCGAAACTATTTTCTATTCCAAATTAGGTCCGAAGAATACCTCGATAATGTTTAGTGTTAATTCCGGGGACCATCAGCCACTAACTTGTGTAACATAATGAACCAATGCGATATCCCTAATTGTATATTCCATTAGAATATAACTACGATTTACGTTCACACGCCATCATTGCGGTTGAGCGTCTAGTTCTCGCCTTAACTGCCGGAAATGCTCTGGAGCTTTAACATAGAAATCTGTGTATGTACGCACAAGTGGGTGAGGTGCGTTGCTTGCATCTTCCATCTCGTTACGGAACTGACTGAAAATAGGTTTCGAAGGGGTGTATGAGTCAGTCGCTAACGCTATAAATGGTCTAGCGCAAAAGGAAAAGGACCTCTTGCGTTCATCCAAGATTTTTTTAATGTACATTTCCATACACGTAGTAGTGGGAGGGATTAAGGGAGAAGGGATGCTGTTTGGAAAAAATAAGCATGGGAACGAACGGAAAACGGGAACTCGAAAGTCTGAACAAGAAGGGCTTTGTTAATTTGACCGTAGTGCATAGTGCATCTGCATTACTATGACAGGGCTCAGGCAGGAGATCATGGATCTAATGATTGCAAGATGCGTACATCTGCTCCACAGCCACTACTACTATCTACTACTGCTTAGAAAAAAGGTGTGTAAATTGTGAGTAATAATAAGAAAGAACAGGCAGACAGGGAAGAGACCTACACTATAGAACAGGTAGAGCCTGACTTAAAGCAACGCCAGAGTGTGGGTGTGATAGAGGGTGCAGCGTCGTCAGAACCGAGCACCGCAAACTAACGCTAGGGATAGGGACAGGGACCGGTTTAGCTTTAATAGCCTTGACTTGTTGGCTTGGTCAACTCGGGCTTTGGGCCTTTATCGTTAACTTGGCTAATTTAAATCAAATAAAGACAAGGTATATGCCTGCCATAAAGTATGATATAATGCCTACGATTCTTGTAATTAGCTCAGAGTTAACAAATAAAGACGCTTTGTTGAAATCCTAGGCCAAGGAGCACTTATTTCTCAAAAAAGGAGAGTGATTCTTGAAATCTGGAATTGAAATAGTACCGAAACCAAACCACAGTTTAATTGATTTTGATGATTGTTCACTTGAGAATCCTTGAGATAATTTTTAGATTACAATTATGTATGATTATCTGCAAGCCATTAACGTGTCACTTTGTATCCGTCTCGAATAGAATTTTAAATTCAGACGACTCGTCTCATCGATATTAATACATAATTCATAATGCATGAGAAAAACAAAATCGCTTGTCTTGCAAACGTGTCTTCATATTTTATGTATTTAAATACTCGTTGCAAGTAGCGATTGCAGCGAAACAGTAGCAAAAGCAATTGATCCTTGTCATCGTTCAGCCAATAAATAACAACTA